>JACTOM010000017.1:569107-593421 GCA_015832385.1 Elymnias hypermnestra | reverse complement strand
GACCCGTGCTATGAGTTCCCCTCCCTGGATAGGGATTCCTGTTTATAGTGCGCCTGCGGCGTATGATCTTTCGATGGTTGTGTCATCGGGACTAAAGCCCGGATATGTTTTGTCAATATGTAGAGACAAGTCTCTAAGGTATATTCAAACGAGGATCGAAATCCATATATTTTGTTAGCCGAAGCTGTGATGAGGCATTAGCCATGTTTGTAATGCGCAAAGCGCGATTTCGTTATAATGGGATATATAAATCACCAATGCATCTTGTCAGATCAATTACACAGATCAGGAGTATCTGGCAGGCGGACCACACCGCATATATTACACATGTTTTAAGTCCAGTGTTAGACTAGATCGATGTATGTATCTCCACCTCGGTGGGATTCGTGGTATAATAATAATAATCACATATTTTAAGTCTTGTGATCGACTGCATAGATGTATAATATGTCACCACCTCGGTGGGAATGTTGTATAATTATATAATATGTTGATCCACATATGCTAGGCCTCACACCCACACAGAGTGTCCAGTCGCTGAGCTCTCAACCCAACAAAAGCATTGGTTCATTATATATTCGTGGCAAGCCACTGAAAGCAAAGGGATATGCAGGCCACACTGTCTATGAGCTAGCCGCAGCCTTGATAATAAAGGCCCGACCAGCGGCCCTATATCTATGACATGCTACAATGTCATTTTTATTACATTTAATAGTAAGCTAAGAGATTGTCCCTAACAGACGAACACTTCACATGTGAGCAAGCCCACAAGATCAGTGTTCATTTGTCCATCACTGCTACGCAGAAGCTAACGCAACGCCTAGCAACATTCGGTCATGGCTCTAGCACTACCGATTAACGATGACGACGCTTATAGCGCCGGATCATCAATCAGTAACATTTCAGAAACCACATTGTACTAGCACTACTCTAGAGTCCTAGGCGTCCAAAGTTATGCGAGGCTCACTGCCATAGCCGAGGCTACAACAGGCCTGAAACACAACCCGTATCACCCAAAACAACTACAGTAACTTTGATTGTCTGCCGTCAAGGTGGAGCGAGGCTCGCTGTAACACAATGGCCACAGGCCTGAAACCCCGCCCTAACGACGAACAGCCTGGGGAAGCCCTTGAGCGAGGCTCGCTATAAAGATCGAAATCAATACAGGCCTGAAACCCAAGACGACCCCAGTACGCACCAAAGTAATATTCAGTACGATGTCTTACACTACTTCGTGGAGTCACCCCCATAAAGTATCATTTAAGACACCATAATAAGCTGGAGTCGAACCCCAACCTCTCCTAGTGAAAGGTAGGATCGCAACACCAACTGTAGGCATGCCGAAGCACGCTCGTTCGAAATAGTCAAGATAAACTCAACTAATATGTGTATCGCCCCAGTAGTAATGTATGACATTTATTATTTTATTTATAATATTTAATTATAATTGAAATATTGTTTTAATATTTAAATTCGGTCCCTCTATTTGCTAGGCGCATAATCTCATACAATACATGCAGTCATATATTCGCGACATCTCCGTGCCGCGTCGCTTCGCGCCGCTCACCACTCCCTATATATGCGCGGAGGCTATCGTGACGATCTGCGCGATTCAATACACGAACGCGCCCCGTCTATACGTGAATCCGACTTTAATAATATTTTGTAATTATTTGCTTATTTAATCTTCTTAATATATTAATTTTATTTTATGATTAATAAATAATATATTTTTATTATCTTTTTATAATATGTATGAAAGTATGAAAAATCCATAAATATAATTATTTATGTACGGACGAGTCCGTTACAAATGTCATGGTTTCTAATGACACTTCATATAAGGACATATTTTTAAGCATTTAATTATTATGTTACAATGAAGTAACTCATATAAATAACATACAAGGTGTTAGAAGACTGCTCCCGAAAAGGAAGAGAGACAATACTACTATGATGGGACGGAGAGAATATAGATCCAGAATTTAAATAAAACATAATTATAAAACGTTTTATTAGCGTTATTTAAGCTCAATCGTGTTAGTACAGCTAATGAAACGAAAGTTTCATAATAAATACATTACTAAAAAAAACCTAAAATTAAAAACAAAATAAAAATGAGCTGACGCTGGGGACAACGAACGCACAGCTGCGGCGCAGCGGTTTTTCGCACAATCTAGCCGTTTCTTTTATACGTACACCAGCGTCGGCCGCGTGCGTTCGTTAACCCGATCAGCTGTTGTTGCGTTCCTGGTTTTTTTTTATATAATGTATTTTTTTATGAAACTTTCGATTCATTAAGCTGTACAACCATGATGGAGCGTAAATGATGCGGATATTTGTTTTTAAAGTATGTTTTTTAAACAGAATCGATTTTTTACTATTCCATCATCAAAAGTGTCACTAGTAATATCACTAGTAATATCTTCGCACAATATATGTAATATATAATGTGTCAAATCAAAAAGCTTTAATTGAACTGGAATCACCTCCTTTTTAACTTTATATGTATATATATGTTGGAGAATAGGAGAGAAAGAGCGTAAAGCATAGGGGCGTAGGGTTATCCTACGACATCGTCATTAGTGACATCCATAGTTCAATCTCCATACTTTGCGCTTTGGTGGGTAATGTTGGTGCAATTAAACACTTAATTAATATGCTCAGATTATAATGTTCAATCTCTTAATGTTCCCTATATAAATTTAAACAAACTCATTAATACTAATAGCCAGGAACACGACAGTTTCAATAGTCGACCGCTCTAACGGACCGTCACTTGTAAACTGGAGAGACACGCGCCGGATTATCGCAATTGACTCTGCCCCACGCCGATAGATAGATGGCGCCAGCGTTTCACAGACTATTGCACTCCGACACACACACATACACACACACACACACACACACACACACACACACACACACACACACATATATATATATATATATATATATATATATATATATATATATTAACTAGTATTGAATAATGTGTAATTTCTTTTAATTTTCAGGTACATAGAATAATTATTCACGAAGAATTCCAATACCGTTATGTACATAATGATATTGCACTTCTTAAGTTGAAGACTGCAGTAATATTTACAGATTATATTCAACCAGCTTGCTTATGGTATGGAAAAGCTAGTGAAAAGTTACTAAACTATGAAATAATGGGGACAGTAAGTCAATATAACAAAATATTTATAAATAGTGAGAAATTTGGTGGGATAAAATAAAACATCAAAATATTCTTTATTCAAGTAGGCTTTAAATATAGTTTTTGTAGGTTCCAACGTGTTGAGCTTTCATGTGCTGTGCTGTGCAAATCAAATCAAAACATCTTTAATATTCTTCAACATTATCGCTTTAATATTCTTCAACATTATAATATGCCTTTTGTAATAGGGCGTTTTTAACATATTTCTTACAACTGTGTGTAGGCAAACCCAAAAGTTATTAGAATATCTTATTAAAAATGCGTATGCTTAACCCGACAAATGATTTCTGAAACTTTTTCACTCAAAAATATAGCATTACAAGTTTGTTTTAATTTCTTGTAATAAAATTATCTGTTTTACTCCTTTTGGTGTATACTATAATAATATCGTTATTCACAGAAAATGTGTCGTTTACTAAACTCTAAAATCTAAAACTATGTAATGAACCAAAAAGAAATGAGAAGAACTATTTATTAAGTCCTACCTTTATTTATTACGGATATATTAAATGTTATTCAATATATAAAATGGTGATTCAATATATATGGTGACGTAATTGCGAGAATTGATGTTTCTTAGAATTTTTCTGTTAAGGAAACGCGAGATCCTGTTTGATATATGGCACGCATTGCTCTTTTTTCTAATATAAAGATAGTTTGATGTTCACCGCCTTACCCCATAACAATATACAGGCGTAAGTCATAATGCTAAGTAAATAAATAAGTTTCAACATCAGTGTATTCTCTTACTTTTCTAACAGCAAATGCAGCTGAAATAAGTTTACTTCCCCGAGTCTTAATATGGGCGTCCCATTGAAGCCCAGAGTCAAGTTTATTTCTTAATAAATAAAGGTAGGACTAAATAAATAAAGTTGATCAACCCCTTACTTTTCTTATTGAATGCAGATAAAGATGGCAATGACAGAAATTATATAGTTCTTATCAAACAAAATACCAAAATAAATTAAATAATGCAGGAGTAGTTGTGTAGCATAACAGAAGATGTAATGACTAAAACTTAGAAACTTTCACTTAATCTTCTATGACTGGAATCATCACGAGGAAACCTGCATATGTCAGGGGCTAAACGCCATTATTTAGATTATTTACTATATTACAGGTTGTCGGTTGGGGTTTTGACAGTACCGACACATTATCACGCACTATGAGACAAGCGCATATGCCTATGATAGCTGATAATATTTGTATAGGAAGTAATCCACATTTCTATTCCTTAATTCTGAATGACCATAAATTCTGCGCCGGATACCGTAATGGTAAGTTGTTCGTATCGGTTATCATATTTATTACTATCTGACTTAGAAACTTTGTACCGCCTCAAAATCAAAAAATATAATAGCTGAATGATAAGTGTAGAATGTTTGAATTCGATGAAAATGTTGTCAAAACTTAACCGGAACCAAAGGAATTTGTAATCAAAAAACGCGACCTTTAGGCACAGATTCCCGCCAAAGTCCCTAAAATATTATAGTAAAAACTATAGATGCAGTCAGAAACTGTTGGTTGTCAATTTCAAATATGAAAAGCGAATGAAAAAGACTAATTTATTTTTTTTAAACTTTTGTTTTATTTAGCTGTACTAACATGAAGGAGCGTATTTTTTATATTGCTGACAGGGTAGCGCCCGACTGTGATTTCACCTAATGGTAAGTCGTGATATAATCTAAGATAGAAACGCGCTAATCTCGTAAGAGGCGATATAACTCATATGGTTTCCACACAACATTGTTTCGGAACACAAATCGCGTTGTTTTGGCGATATGTCTTTGCTGGTAGGGTGGTACTTAGCTACGGCCGAAGCCTACCACCAGTCCAGATTCAGACAAAGTAAAAAAAACAATTTCCTAAATTCGCCGTATCGGGGATCGACCCGGGGCTTCTGCTCGCAAAGAGAGTACTCGATCCATAGCGCCAGCGAGACCGTCTAAATAACGTTTTAAAAATATAATAATCGATTTTTTTCCGTCCCACCATCAAAGGTGTCATCACTACTATCGTCTGTATTCGTTTTCGGAAGCAGTCCTAATGTCTTGTATGAAACACTATTAAAATCAAGTGTTATCAATTACTGGTTTCAAAAATGTATTGTGAATGAATATAATTTTATATACGATTGAGTATTGGTTTAAAGGATGTATAGGAAGAGTGTAAATTATTAGTAGGAATTAAATTAATCCACCTTTGTTAAGATCAGTAATAATGTGTTATTTGACAGGAACTGCAGCATGTAATGGCGATAGTGGAAGTGCTTTTCAAGTATTTATACCGGATCAAGTGGAGTATGGGAGAACTAGCAGTACAGGGACATGGTTAATCAGGGGCATAGTTTCACTGACATTGTCGCGTCGCGATGCACCAATATGTGATCCGGAACAATATGTCGTATTTACAGACGTTGAGCAATATGTACCTTGGATTAATAATATTTTAAATGAAGAATAAATTTTATATTTCAGACATAGATAGTGTATTTATCCTATTTCCTCTTGATTCTCCTTTCTTAAGGCTATGTTAGCTGATAAATGCGTTACTGGACGAGGAGAAATTGAGAGGGAAATATAAGTTTTTGAAGATAGAGAAAGAGCGAATTATGTGACAGTCTTGATGACTCTATGACTATAGGGACAAGACAGAGAGGTGCGAGCACATATTTTCTTTGTCTCGTCCTCTAATGAAAAAAAAAATCTATTCAAAAATCTTCAATAAAAAAAAATGTAGAAATACAAATATAGCAGGTGGGCCTAAAACTGAAGATGGATAAGACGAAATCTATGTCTAATATCCATTTTCCGCTCCACATCTTTGAGAACTCGACACTCGAAATTGTTGACGAGAATACATACCTGGGACACATAGTCCAACTAGGTAGGTCCAATTTCGAGAAAGAGGTCAACCGCCGAAATCAACTTGGTTGGGCAACGTTCGGGAAATTCCGGAAGACGTTTTCGTCCAATATCCCTCAGTGTCTGAAGACTAAAGTCTTCGAACAGTGCGTGTTATCAGTGCTTACCTACGGATCGGAAACGTGGTCGCTGACTATGGGCCTCATTCGAAAGCTCAGAGTCACTCAGTGTGCGATGGAGAGGGCTATGCTCGGAGTTTTTCTATGCGATCAAATTACAAATGAGGAGAACAGTAGCAGAACCAAAGTCACCGACATAGCCCTACAAATCGCGAACCTGAAGTGGCAATGGGCGGGGCACATAGTCCGACGAATCGATGGACATTGGGGCCGGAAGTTGCTGGAATGGCGACCCCGCTCCGGACGACGTAGTATAGGAAGACCCCCCACAAGGTGGACCGACGATATAAGGAGGACCGCCGGTAGCCGCTGGAGTCAGGCGGCACAAAATCGGGCCTTGTGGGCATCATTTCGTGAGACCTATGTCCAGCAGTGGACGTCCATCGGTTGAAGCGACGAAGAGATAAGAGAGCAGGAATCATTAGCGGGGTTCATAAATAAACCTCCAAGGTGTGGGCATCGGGGTGTAATGTTGGTGCAATCAAGCACTTTAATTAACTAAGATTATAATATACAATCACTTAATGTTCCCGAACTACCAAACTACATTAACAATAATATTTAGAAACGCGACCCGAAGCTGTTCAAGGGTGGCACGGGCAGTATCACGAGACCGCACCCGGCGTTTCAGATCATCCCAAAGGTTGGGATGGGATCCCCTATGGGATTCAGGTCAGGACTTCTCGCTGGCCACTGCATCACGGGGAGCCCAATCTGATTCAGGTATTCCCGAACAATGATTGCCGTATGGGAGCGGGCATTGTCGTGCATGAATGTGAATTCAGGCCCGACAAAACCAGCATACGGGACCACATGGTCCTCCAGTATCCCTGTGATGTACCGATGAGCAGCCAGGGACCCCTGGCCACGTTCACCGCCAGTGCAAGAGACGCACACAAGGTCGATTTTTCCTAAGATTGAAATTCCGCCCCAGAACATGCAGGATCCTCCTCTGTAGCTGACGGTTTCTTCAAAGCAGGCCTGTGAGTACCGTTCCCCCTGCTTCCTGTACACTCTTCTACGCCTATCATTGCAGAAAAGGCATACCCTAGTCTTGTCGAAGCAGAGGACAGACTTCCATTGGTCGAACGTCCAATCCACGTGGTCTCGGGCAAACTAAAGTCTGACTCGCCTATGCTCTGCTGTCAATTTGGGGCCAGTAGCAGCCCTACGGGCCTGGATTTTCTTCTCACGCAGTCTTCTTCTTATCGTGGAGACGTTCACCGACGTCCTCCGGGCTGTTCGGAGCTGCCGTTGCAGCTCAACATCGATGGAGAATCGGTTACGCAAAGACGTCGACACAATATAGCGGTCGTCTCTGTCGGAAGTGCAACGTCGTCTTCCAGATCCATGCTTCTTGATGTAGCCTCCAGTCTCCTGGAACCGCTGGGATACTCGTTTCACCCGTTTTTAAAGTGTATTAATTGTTCTTTCAAATGATATTAATTTTACAATATGGTACAATTTTTAGGGTACAATAAATAAGTTAAGAGTATAAGGCTTGAAGTCAAAATTTCAAAAGGTGCGAATTTTTTGACGCCGACTTTAGTTGAAAATAAAGATAATAATGATGTAGATAATGTACTAACAGCCAAAAACTAATTCCGTGGGAAAGTTCTAAGCGCTAGTCATCACACTACTCTCATCAATATTGGGCATTGGTCAGACAACAAATGTGGGATGAAAGTCTAAGTTTCTGAGCTTTATAGCACGTATAGTTTGCGACCATTCCGAGCATTACTAGAGTCAGTATTACTTATTTAGTGGAACATTGTTTTGAGGTGTCGTCAATAAAAAAAGTTAAAAGTGTGAGCGAACTTTGTAGTACACATGTCAGAAGTGAAACTTATTTGGTAAACTAATTTTTAAGTCTTGTTTATATTTATACAAATCTAAAACTTTGGATTTCCGTGACTTAGAGGGGAGAAGGAAGATATGTTAGGAGTTTAATGAATTTTTTATCGTTAATATATTAAAAGTGTCGAAAATTAATACAAATAATTTATTTAATTCCTTCAAATGACAAATTGTAAATAAAAATGCTGTGTTTGTTTTTGTCAATGTTATAAATTATTAATAAAATTTTGTTTTTGAATTTAAAATTTAAGAATGAAAAATAGTATATTAAATTTTTAAATGACGAGTGGCATATTAAAATGCCACATGTTATTGTAAATATTAAAACTACCTAACCTTCAACGAATTAGCCTAAAAAAACACTGCACATCATCGTGACATCACGCTTTTCACATAAAATTTTTACCCTAAAGAAGTTTCACTTCAAAAATTAAAAATTTCGCTCTGAATTTTATATGACCAGGACATGGAATTTTGTAATTCTGAAGTTGGTGATTACATCTTCGTCGTCGTCGCTTCAACCGATGGGCGTCCACTGCTGGACAAAGGTCTCACGTAATGACCTCCACAAGGCCCGGTTTTGCGCCGCCTGGCTCCAGTGGCTACCGGCGACCCTCTTTATATTATCGGTTCACCTTGTGGGGGGTCTGCCTACACTGTGCCGTCCGGTGCGGGTTCGCCACTCCAGCACCTTCGGGCTCCAACGTCCATCGGTCCTTCAGATTATGTGCCCCGCCCATTGCCACTTCAGGTTACATACAGGTTAAAACGACATTGAGCTAAATTTCAAGACCATCGGCGAAGATTTTTTTATGTCCGAGGGAGTCGTGATGTAAAAACTTACTTTTCAATAGCAAAACGGACCTTTGGTTAAAATTTAATTTTCTTAATAAAATAAAAAGTCTCGAAGAAATCTTTTTACATATGATTAAATGCGAAGCGGAGTATGGAAATACTTACAATGTCGATACGTTGTTGTGATAAAAGTGTGCGTTGTATGTTGCAGTTAAATGATTAATTAAGAAATTTTAAAATAAGCCTGTTATAAACAAGTGAAACCATTTTGTTTACAAAATTGTATGAAAATTAGTACAAACTCACTAATTCGACTAAATAATTTATTAACTGTAACATTATTTATAAGATTACTTTCATTAATTTTATATAAACGGTATTTCTCTTTCTGTAACTCTGCAAGAGGATTATATATAGTACCTATTGAATTATACTGTATATCAGTAATAAAAGGAAGATTCAGTAAGTAATACTTTTATAATACAGTCGGGTGATAATAGAAAAGTCTATTTCTAGATTACATATATTTGCGGCAACACGTACTTTTAAAGACGTATTTTATCATTAGTTGTTGTTCAGAGAACATCGTGTAGGTCATTGTATTTTGTTTATCAAGTTTTATACTTTTAATACATTCAGTGATATAACAAAGTGATGTTTTAATTAAATAAATAAAACTTTGCAATAATTAATACCCGATATTTATCTTCCAACATAATTCGATCCATCGTTATCTAAAAAAGGCGACAAAATTAATATTAGCAAATCAAAAAATATATTTTTATAATTAATTTTGCATTATCTCAATTTTAGGAATAGTTTTATTTATTCTCAGAATAAAATACATATTGAGTGGGAATAAAATTAGAAATACCCATTAATTTGAAAATTGTCTTCATTAAAATATTTATAATAAGTAATTTTGATAACGAATTGTTGTAAAGATAAAAATAAAACCGATCTCAACCTTTACTTCATATATATTAATGTGCTTATGACATCGCTTTTTTAAAAGTTAACAAAATAATAACGTGAATAGAAAACTATGTACCACGCAGTGATACTTTTAGCTATATTTGTACTAACTGTGAGTAGTGAGAATGGTGAGATTGGACGGCCAGGAGTGGGCAATCCACTGGTTGGTGCTCGACCTTGTAATGGTTCTGAGGATATTGTTCTTTCGTATGAAGTTGGACGTCCTAGGGATGAAGAAAATATGTATTACGTGTATATTAGAAAAAAACTTGCAGTTTCTTCAAAAATAATATTCAAATTTGACACAGATGCAAGAGTTACCTTGGTAAGAATTCTGGTTAGATTATCCAGGGCTATTATTTACTAATCGTATGTTGTTGTACGTTTGTGTTTATACTAGCATATCAGTTAAAAGGAATAACACAAATTACAAAATTTTGATGACGTCCCTGTCGCAATTGAGAGTGAACTCGCTTTGCTGCTTTGAGGTCCCGGTTTTGATTCTTGCTAGGGCAAATTTATGAAAGTCTGAATTAGTGAGGGTCTTCGGATTGGCTACTTACCATCCCACCAGCAAAAAAGTGCCGCCAAGGAAAAATCTTGCGTTCAGGTACGGTGCTAGGTAAAACCCTAGAAGGTATATTACTTTTTACCAGGTCAATGCGCTGCCATCTTAAGACTGTGTAGGTATGTGCATATTTTAAGGTTATTCAATTATAAGGCCTGTGACCGTATATTTGAGAAATGTTTAACAATTTCTCTAAGCCACACACAGAGCCACTCAGGAGCACCATGTCGTCTGCGACACTAATATTATCTAAACACACTCCGTTTATATGGCATCCGACACGAGTGGTACTGAGTTCATTAACGTAAAGATTGAATAGATTGGGAGAGGCTAAACCTCTCCGCATTACTCCGTGCTCCAATCTGTACGTCTGTGTAACAATTCGCCCAACACGCTACATTTACCTGATTTAGGTATCAAATCCTGAAGATCCCGGTGATTTATCAACTTTTGCCAACAAGATGTCATAATTCACCAGGTCATACACCTTAGAGAGGTCAAGAAAACAAACATGGAGTGGTGTTTGTCTCATTTGATAATTTGCATTAAACACATTATGGCTGATTCCGTAGCAAGGTCCCGTATGAAACCGAATTGATTATCGTGCAGCGATATATGCTTATCAAGGTGATTGTTAACTAAACTGTGAAATAGCTTCCCTATAATGATAGCATGGGAAAAGGGTCTGTAGTTAGATTTTTCACCCGTTAGATGTCGTCATTAGTGCATAAGTTTTGTACGAAAGTCCAAGACAAAGAAGGGTTTTATGCTCTAAGAATCTTATCTCCAATAAGTGCAGAGTCTTGTCTCCAGCAATAGCACGTCAATAAACTGCTAATCAATTTACTTTTTAAAATTATTTACAGAGCGAAAAACCCTATGCAAGAGTGTCTGTAAACTCTGATAACTCATTCCAAATTCGGTTTTTAAAACCACATGACGGTATTGGTTTTAACGTACAAGGACTTATACCTGGAGCAATCCCATACCTTACAAGTCTTACAATTAATACGAAGGAATATTGCAGTAAGCCTTGGGTGGTAAGTAAAACTAAAACTATTTGAAATAAAATTTAGTATAAATGATCACGCTTTCGATTTCTTTTAGAAATATTTTACCAAATTTATTAGCTAGTGGATAACTAACGTGTACTACTACGCTAAAAATAGCAAATTAGGCATCTTAGGAGAAAAATATTACCGCGGGTGGGGATGCCCTATTTATCTCACGTAAGCATTATGCGATTTTTTGTTACATTGGAAAAAAAGTTCGTTCTCTTAGAGTTGAACAAAAACTAAACATTCTGTATTTATTTAACACGCGAAGTTTTATTTTCCAATATTGAATGAGATTTTGAACAATTAATAATCAAAAAGATAATTCTTATTTAGATTCCGATCACTGTGGGCACCTCCATGGCTGTGCACCGTATAGAGCGAATGAGATAAAACCTTATTTAAACTGTTCTTTTTTATTGAATTCCCTTCAGAGAATGCCTCATACAACAGTTCTTTTTTAAAACGTAATAAAGTCTTTAACTTCACCCTGAAAAGTAAATTGTTCATGCGTACCGAGATTGCATTCAGTAAATGGGCAACAGCTGATATTTCGGCAATTTGAATTTACTTATTTACAATAAACAAACATACGCTCGTATCCTAAAAAGAACAGAATTTTGATGTATGCATGTGGCAACGTAAAAAGCTTTAACTTTTGAAGAAACCGATGTCTCTGAAAGCCAGTATTCCGTAAGGACTGTTACATTTAATGTCTTGACCCCGTTTTCTAAATGTCGGTTACCATAAAATATTTTTCTGAAGGGACAGTGCTTTATATTCTCATTTGTTAAGTTAAGCATCAATTAATATGATAATAAGTAATTTTCATTTTTTAAGTTGTAACAAAAAATATATAATAAACAATTAATCCTTAAAATTTCAGAAATCAAGATTCAAGATATCTGTTACTGTTTAGTTGAAATCATTTTTTAAATTAAATGTACTCAGAATTTTCGTTAAAAAATATAAAAAAAACTCTAGGGTTAGATATTAGTAGTAACTACCTCAAGAAAGTATAATTACATTTTGGTGTCAAGTTGATGTGATCTTAAATTATTGTATCTATTTCAGGGAGTTCTTGATAACTATTTGCACATTGATCAACAGAGTGCTGAAACACACAGTCGCAGGTCTTTAGGTCATTGTGGTCAGCGAAAAGTAACTCATACAGAATTGATCGTTAATGGTGCATCAACAAAACCAGGAGATTGGCCTTGGCATGTCGCAATATACAGAATTGATCGCTCAAACATAAAATACACATGCGGGGGAACACTTATTTCAGAAAACTATGTGTTAACAGGTTTATATCACGTCGTTACAGTTATTGATACTATCGTATAAGTAGCAGCCCATTGACGTCCCACTGTTGGGCACAGGCCTCCTCATTCATAGGAGAGAGGGTTTTAAAGCATAGATCTCTGCTCCATTGAGGGTTTGTTGGCGTATCCACTGCAGGTTGATAGGAGATCAAGCCCAGGACCGACAGCTTGCTTCCAATGCACATGGGTAGACCACACCGTCAACTTCCTAACTTGGCCAATCTTGAGAAAATTTTAATAAGAATTCAATATAGCCCAACATGCTAACCGCTAGACCAATGAGGTAGTCATGGCCGAAACACTTTTTTAATATGTACTTTGTCCCTTTTTTTCTCAAAATAAGATCACGTTACCTATTAAATAAATAACGTCCTAAAAGAACATTTCAAATGCAATTAAAACTAGGACCACTCATTTTTAAATTGTCTGTAATAAAATATCAAAAAGTGAAATAGATAGTCGTAGTAGTATCAAAACAAATCAAAATATCAGTAGGCATATTTTAGTACTTTTGAATCGTCAAATAATATTTTTTTTCTTTTCCACACTCTAATTCTAATGTACGTTTGATGATGGTACTCAAGAACTAATTAAAATATAAAGTTACGAGGGTTCCTTCGCGCCCTGATCTGAGACGGGCCCACAAGAAACTCAGTCGGGTATTTTGTTTTTAATTTTTATTTTTGTTACTATCATCACTACAATATCATATTAGTTTAATATATTTCAACTCAAATTAGAGCGATTCGTTCACTCCCACGCGTTTTCCTGCGTATTACATAAGTTATTATTTACAGCTGCCCACTGTGTTACGTTAAGGGGAGTCCGTATCCAACCAGAAAGTTTGAGTGTGGTACTTGGGAAATTTAACCTGATAGGGGGTGACACTGAAGACCAAGAAAAAGCTGTAAGTTTTTTAGTAATCGTACTACAAAACATTGCTCGCTAGAGTGGAGGTGAAGACAACGATTTTTCGTAAAATTTCATGAAATGTCTTAACGACGTCGCTGTGAAAAAATCTTTTCAACTTTTAACTATAGAACTTTAATATTTTCCAACCTTTATAATATTAAGTTATATTATTTTTTCTAGATATATCAAATAATTATTCACGATCAGTTTGATACACGACTGTTAGAGAACGACATAGCACTCCTAAAATTAAGAAGTGTAGCAATATTTAATGACTATATACAACCCGCTTGCATTTGGTATCCAGAGGCTGTTGATAAGTTGTCAAATAAAGATATTTATGGTACAGTAAGTATATATTATAATTTCATTTAACTCCTACTATTAGTTCACATGGTCCTTATACATATCTTTTTCTAATTTTATAGTTTACCAAGTATTAATTCATTAATTATATTTATTCTGGAATGGACTTTCTTCTTTATATTGCTTGTTTTTGGCAGCACATTTTGACGGTCACACAGCGTATTGGTGCGAATTCATGTTTCGCAGTATAATATATTCGCATGTAAAATAGTATTATAATTTGTCTAAATTTGAAGAGGTGTGGGCTCGGGTCTGGCTAGTTACCGCTTCGTCGTCGTTGTCGCCTCAACCGATGGACGTCCACTGCTGGACATAGGTCACACGTAATGACCTCCACAAATCCCGATCTTGCGCCGCCTGTCTCCAGGGACTACCGGAGACCCTCTTTATATCATCGGTCCATCTTGTGGGGGGTCTGTCTACACTGCGCCGTCTGATGCGGCGTCGCCACTCCAGCACCGGCCCTTAACGTTCATCGGACCTTCGGACTATGTGTCCCGCCCTTTACCATTTCGGGTTCGCGATTCGTAGTTGACGTTGGTTCTACTACGGATCTCTTCATTTCTGATTCGATCGCATAGAGAACCTCCGAGCATAGCCCTCTCCATCGCATGCTGAGTGACTCCGAGCTTCTGCATGAGGCCAATAGTCAGCCACCACGTCTCAGAACCGTAGGTCATCACTGGCAACACCCATTGTTCAAGACTTTGGTCTTCAGGCACTGAGGGATATCGGACGAAAATGTCTGGCTTACGTTTCCCGTTTCCCGAACGCTCCCCAACCGAGTTGGATTCGGCGGTTAACCTCTTTCTCGAAATTGGACCTACCTAGCTGGACTATATGTCCCAGGTATGTGTACTCGTCCACAATTTAAGTTACCGCTTAGCTAATAGTTAATAAATCAGAAAACATCTACTTTAACATATTTTGTTCTAAGGAAACTTATATTTTTTTCAGGTTGTAGGATGGGGATTTGAGAATACAGATGTTTTAGCACCGCAACTACGTAAAACAAAGATGCCCTTAGTATCCGATAGCACATGTATTCAAAGTGACCCATTATTCTACACCAAGCTTTTGAAGGAGAACAAAAGATTTTGCGCCGGCTATCATAATGGTATTTCATACTTTTGTGTAAATTTTTCCAATAAATGTTCTCTTGCTATTAAACTTTTTAATATAGGTATCATATATATGTCTGTCTGTTATTTTGTATTACAAATACATTGACGAACAAAAAAAATGTAAATAGTTGATTTTTTGTTACAAAAGGAAACATATAGTTGTGTTGATTACCTTATCTAATTAACACATATCTATATTACTGGCTGACCCGTCGAACTTCGTATCACTTAAAAAAGTACGTGCGTACAAAGTACACATGTCAGAAGTGAAACTTCTTCGGGAAATTAATTTTTAAGTCTTGTTTATATTTATACAAATTTAAAACTTTAGATTTCCGAGACTTAGAGGGAGCGAAAAAGAAGATGTCTTAGGAATTAAATGAATTTAATTGTATAAATTTATTTTTTTATATAAATCTACATACATACATAGCATCACGCCTCATTCCCATAGGGGTAGGCAGAGACCACGTCCTTCCACTTGCCACGATCCTTGCATATCTCCTTCGCTTCTTTCATTCTCATTAAACCTTTCATACAAGTTCGTCGACTTAGAGTACTCTTGATGATGATGATCAATTAACATGAAAATCTCTACACCTCTCCGTGCCGTAAAAATTTTACCCTCATGCGCCTAAAGAAGTTTCACTTCAACAATCAATTTTAAGAAGGAAAAAGGATGAGAGGACACTCTTAAATTCACTCAATCATTTGTTATTTTCCGGAATCATGCTCAAGAAAGCACCCTCTCTCTTGCAACGCTTGCGTGGTGGTGACAACAGCATCCTACAGGCACTATATCTAAATTTTATATATTATAAAACCGAAAGCCCATTATAAAATACTGGATAAATACTGCGATCAACTAACCATACTAATATGGTATCTATTAATTGTTACTAACACTCTAACACACTTATGGATTTATTTCTGAAATAAATAAATGATTAAATATGAAATTAAAATTTTCGGTGGATTTTAGAGGTTCAGGGATACTTTGTTAATGAGCACAAAAAAAAAAAACAAAAATTTGTGCGAAATCAAATCAATCAAAAGAACACATCTTAAAATATCATAGTTGCGATCAGAAATTATTGGTTGTCAAATGTCGAAAAGATATGAATGATTCCTACAAAAGAATTCCTTTAAATTGTATTTGATTTTTAAACGACGGGACAAACATCAATTAATGTTTGATTTGAAACGTTGCTGAGGGAAAGTGACATTGTTGTTTTTTCTATATTCAAAACATTTTTTTTTATATTACCTTTTATATTATATAGACACCTTTCAAACCTTCGGTTCGGTATAGTCAACATTTTATTGTATTACTTATTAGAATACCAACGTGACATTCTTATCAAAATTATAACTTTCAGACTCGACTATAAAAAAACAGATTATAAACTATTTATATCCAATGAAAGTTAGTTCACTGTTATTATTGTGATATTGAAATAAACTTCATTTATCTAGATAATGCGTTATAATAAAACTTTCAATGTGTTAAAAACCTTTTATCTATTGGTAGTGTCGTTTTTTTTACACTTCTTCTACACTTGTTTTACAAACGTAGAATAAGGCGAAAGATATATTTTTTGAAAAGATTTTTATCTTGTTACGGCAAAGAAGTATAACTTCCAACGCGTGTACATAAGTACACACACAGTTGTTTTTTCAATTGTTCGTATTATAGTTAAGTTCATTTTTGTAACATCTTCACTAATGTACGGATATTATTTATTTAAGTGAATTTATAAACTGTTTGTTATTGGTTCAATAAAATAAAATGAGAATGTCTGTCGTTTCATAGGTACGTCAGCTTGCAACGGCGATAGCGGTAGTGCATTTTTAGTATTTGTACCGGAGAAAGCATTTGATGACAATCCAGAGGCTGCAGGTGCTTGGTATGTCCGAGGCATTGTTTCTGTGACCATAGCAAGAGCAGACCAGCCCATATGCAACCCTGAAGCATACGGGGTGTTTACAGACGTTGAAAAGTATAAGACATGGATCGAAGACCATACGAAGTAGATGTTACATATAGGTTCAAACGCAAATATCCAGATTATATTGAATAGGGGCAACAGTTTTTTTTTGTATTTTAATAAAAAAAATTAAAATTGCTATGTTTTGTCCGTCGTCCATTCGAATGTGTAAACAACCTTAGAACATGGCTTATATATATATTGTAAAAATATATATGTCGGAGAATAAGAGAGAACGGAGAAACATAAAACACAGGGGCGTAGGGTTCTCCGCCGACATCGTTATTAATTAGATCCATTATTTAATTTCTTATTCTGTGGGCGTTCATGGGTATTGTTGGTGCAATCAAACACTGTATTAATTAACTCGGTTTATAATGTTCAATCACTTAATGTTCCCGATATCAATTTACACAAACTCATTAACACTAATAGNTATATATATCTGTCTGTTATTTTGTATTACAAATACATTGACGAACAAAAAAAATGTAAATAGTTGATTTTTTGTTACAAAAGGAAACATATAGTTGTGTTGATTACCTTATCTAATTAACACATATCTATATTACTTGCTGACCCGTCGAACTTCGTATCACTTAAAAAAGTACGTGCGTACAAAGTACACATGTCAGAAGTGAAACTTCTTCGGGAAATTCATTTTTAAGTCTTTTTTATATTTATACAAATTTAAAACTTTAGATTTCCGAGACTTAGAGAGAGCGAAAAAGAAGATGTCTTAAGAATTAAATGAATTTAATTGTATAAATTTAATTTTTTATATAAATCTACATACATACATAGAATCACGCCTCATTCCCATAGGGGTAGGCAGTGACCACGTCCTTCCACTTGCCACGATCCTTGCATATCTCCTTCGCTTCTTTCATTCTCATTAAACCTTTCATAAAAGTTCGTCGGTTTAGAGTACTCTTGATCTGACCCTTATTTAAAATGGATCCTGGATTTGGTCAATGAACGTTCGTCTTCCCCTTCCAACTTTCGCATTCACTCTTGATTCATAAATTCTTTTTGTCAGTCTCCTTTCACTCATTCTCTCTACATGCCCAAACCATTTAAGCATACCTTTCTCAATTTTAGTCAGTACGTCTTCTTTTATACCACAACGTTCTCTTATCACACTATTTCTAACTCTGTCACTCAGTTTTAATCCACACATACTTCTCAACACTCTCATAAATATATATTTTAATTTTTTTTTATTTAAACAACAACACTGATTAAATCCACTATGATGTAAGTGTACTTTCATTCAGGGGTCGGCAACCTGTGGCCCACGGACCGATAGTTTCGTACACCTGATCTATTAAATAACGACCCCGAATAAATCCACTTTGTGAAGTGTAGCCCAGTCGGTAACCTGTGGCACAATCTCAATAAAAGTGCCACGTGCTTTTGTCAATATTAGAATTTATTAAATGAGATTTTGTTTTTGAATTTAGAAATTAGAAAAGAGAATTTATGAAATATTTTTATTTCATATTTTATGAAGAATGGTATATTAAATGACGGGTGGCAAATTAAAATGCCACATGTTATTTGTAAATATTAAAAGTAACAAACCTTCAAACGAATTAACATAAAAATCTCTACACCTCTCCGTGCCGCTAATCCGTAAAAATTTTACTCTCATGCGCCTAAAGAAGTTTCACTTCAACAATCAATTTTAACAAGGAAAAAGGATTAGAGGACACTCTTAAATTCACTCAATCATTTGTTATTTTCCGGAATCATGCTCAAGAGAGCACCCTCTCTTCTGCAACGCTTGCGTGGTGGTGACAACAGCATCCTACAGGCACTATATCTAAATTTTTTATATTATAAAACCGAAAGCCCAATATAAAAACCTGGATAAATACCGCGGTCAACTAACCATACTAATATAGTATCTTTTATTTGTTACTAACACTCTAACACAATTATGCATTTTTTTCTGAAATAAATAAATTATTAAATATGAGATTAAAATTTTCGGTGGATTTTAGAGGTTCAGGGATACTTTGTTAATGAGCACAAAAAAAAAACAAAAATTTGTGCGAAATCAAATCAATCAAAAGAACACATCTTAAAATATCATAATTGCGATCAGAAATTATTGGTTGTCAAATGTCGAAAAGAAATGAATAATTACTACAAAAGAATTCCTTTAAATTGTATTTAATTTTTAAACGACGGGACAAACATCAATTAATGTTTGATTTGAAACGTTGCTGAGGGAAAGTGACATTGTTGTTTTTTCTATATTCAAAACATTTTTTTTATATTAAAACACCTTTCAAACCTGCCCTGGACTTCCACATACTATTCAAAACCAAATTTAACCAAATCCGTTCTGGAGTTCTAGCGAGATGAACGAACAGCAATGATTTTTATATATATATATACGAATAAACTGACACATACTAAATACTTTATTATGTACTGGAATGTGTAACTCGACCATAATATGGTTTTTTCAAATGTCATTTATTAATAATATTTATTTTAAAGTAAGATATAGAAACATTGGGTTTTTGTATGTATGTATGTATGTTTGTAACGTTTTCACACAAAAACTATTGGACTGTATTCAAAATTTTTAATACCATTAGAAAGCTTCACTTTTACTGAGCGACATAAGCTATATTACTTTCTCAAAAAAATAATACTTTAAAAAAGATAACTAAAGAAAACACGCTTTTATAGTAAACTAAAAACTAGAAAATAACTTTTAATAATAAGTTATAAACAAAATCATTGAATTCATAGTGAATAGCCGTGGGGTGCTTGACATATTAAAGGTTACATTCATTCTATTGGCAACTGTCTATGAAAGGAGAGTTATGGGAATGTTGTGAAATGCACCTCACGCTTTTCACTCTGAATTAAATTATTCTGTTTATAACTTATTATTAAAAGTTGTTTTCTCTTTTTTAGTTCTGTAAACTATAAAGGCGTGTGTTTTTTTAAACTATTATTTATTTTTTATTTTAAGTACTATTTAGTATTATTCCACACATCTAGGTAATTAGAGTTCCAGTCTTGTTTATACAATTAAACCACTTTCAAAAAGACTCTTTCGATAAAGTCTGCCGGCTATCCAAGACGGCAGATCGCCAACAAGCTCTGTCCCTTTTACTCCCTCATAGAGGATCTTTCAAAAGAAAATATTAATCCTGGCGGCCCTGACAAGAATAATGGGAAAAAATTTTAAAAATTATGGCATTGTCATTGGCACTTAATACGTATGCAAAATTATGAATTAATTAGAACTACTGGAGATAGCAAAAATCCGATTCCGTTACATACTCGTAGTTACTTACACAGCCCAACCTAATAAAAGCGTTTATAAAAGTAGGGATTTATGCAACCCAAGGTGTGAAGAAATTAGTCAAAACATCTGTTTTAACGTGCGTTGCGGTAATTATTGATGATAGGACAAAGAAATGTTCTACAGTATTATAGAACGTATTAATCTACGAAAAAGTCGGCGATACCATAACTTTTTTACATTTTAAAAGTTAACAAAAGTGCGGACAATAATCAAACCATATTATTCATACCTCTCTGTTAATCCTTATTGTATTTATTTATATTTTAATAAAAATAGATTTAAAATACTTTTTAATTACTAATCAGACATACTATTCAAAAAATACAACAAAAACAGAATGTCAGAAAATAATGTATCCCAAGTCGAACTCTTGAAAGTCAAATGTCGTAATGAAGTTCTGAGACAATAAAGTGTTACAAATAAATGTCCTCTCTAATATTTCCGAAAAAACTTTTGCATTTTGAATTTTTTTTTTTATGTTTAACAATTTATAAATTCTTTCAATCAGGTATAGACAGTATTTTTATATTTCGTAATTAATTGTAAAATACAATCTGTATATTGATTGCATTATGAATGTAAGTGTAGTCTAATAATCTGAAGGAAAGTAATTAAAAAAACTAAGTGAAATAAAACTTGCCACAAGATCGGTATCTACGTGGGTGAAAACGCGAGGCATTGCTAGTTAATTAATAATCGAATGTAATGTTTAAATGTTTGTTTGTATTAAGAAGTTAGTCTAAAATAAAAATTGCTGTTAATTAAAAGTTTCATTTAATGAGTTTAAGAAGTACATACAAGACGAAGTTGATTTTGAAGATATACTTCTTTTGCCGCGTTAGGAAAAAAATATGATAGTAAATTTTAACACAAACGAGTCACAAAAGTTAGGTATAGTCAATATTTTATTGTATTACTTGTGAGATATATTGTTACATTGAAAATATCAACGTGACATTCTTATCAAAATTATAACTTTCAGACTCAACTATAAAAAAACAGATTATAAACTATTTATTTCCAATGAAAGTTAGTTCACTGTTATTATTGTGATATTGAAATAAACTTTATTTATCTAGATAATGCGTTATAATAAAACTTTCAATGTGTTAAAAACCTTTTATCTATTGTTAGTGTCGTTTTTTTTTACACTTCTTCTACACTTGTTTTACAAACGTAGAATAAGGCGAAAGATATATTTTTTTAAAAGATTTTTATCTTGTTACGCCAAAGAAGTATAACTTCTAACGCGTGTACATAAGTACACACACAGTTGTTTTTTCAATTGTTCGTATTATCGTTAAGTTCATTTTTGTAACATCTTCACTAATGTACGGATATTATTTATTTAAGTCAATTTATAAACTGTTTGTTATTAGTTCAATAAAATAAAATGAGAATGTCTGTTGTTTCATAGGTACGTCAGCTTGCAACGGCGATAGCGGTAGTGCATTTTTAGTATTTGTACCGGAGAAAGCATTTGATGACAATCCAGAGGCTGCAGGTGCTTGGTATGTCCGGGGCATTGTTTCTGTGACCATAGCAAGAGCAGACCAGCCCATATGCAACCCTGAAGCATACGGGGTGTTTACAGACGTTGAAAAGTATAAGACATGGATCGAAGACCATACGAAGTAGATGCTACATATAGGTTCAAACGCAAATATCCTTATTATATTGAATAGGGGCAACAGTTTTTTTGCATTTTAATAAAAAAAAATTAAAATTGCGTTCTTTTGTCCGTCGTCCATACGAATGTGTAAACAACCTTAGAACATGGCTTATATATATATATATATATATATATATATATATATATATATATATATACATGGAATTGCTAAAATGGTGTATTTTACTTATTTTCATATCATTATGTCTTACGGCATACTGTTATGGGGAAATAAGGCGGGCATTGAAATTAATTTTACTAATTAATATAACAAAAGGAGCGAAACACACGATTTTAATAAAGAAATAAAAACAAACTTGTAATGCCTTATTTTATACACGCATTTCTAATAAGATACCGCAATCACTTTTAGATATTCCTCCGGATAATTTTTAGAAACATATCAAAAACAAAATGCATATTATAATATTGCAGATTATTTGAGCGATAAAGATGTTTGGACTTGACTCCTGTTGCATCTGAAATCTGTTTAAAGAGGTAACCGTCGAGTTTCTTGCCAGTTTCTTCTTAGCGGGATCAACTTTCCGAACCGGTGGTAGATATATTACCAACGGACCAACTACTGACGATTCAAAAGTGCTTTTTGAGCCTACTTGGTTATATAAGGAATATTTTGATATATGTATGATAAAGAAGTTTTACCTTCGCATTCATATTGATTTTGGTATGAAAATTTGGTGTGAATATGAAATGCATTGGCACACGGCAACCTTTTCTAAGAGGTGAACCACAAATATTATAGACAAGCCCGTGGAAAAATTAACCTATGAATGAACCAACGTGAATAACGCTCAGAAGGGTGTTACTATGCCATAAAATAACTCTGAGCGCTATGCCGTCTTTTCTGGGCGTTACAGGTGAGTACGTGAATAAATGGAATTTCTCAGGTACAAGTTTGGAATTACGACTAATTATTAATGTCAGGCTTTTTTATAGCTTATAGATGATTAATAATAAATGTCGAAAACCTAGTGCCGTACTAAAGAAGTGGTACCGGAAGTTAGTGCAAATTTTTAATGTGCCGGTAATTGCAGAAGCAATTTAGGTCATTTATTACTGTACGGGATTGTGTAATTCTTTTTGTATACATATAACAAAAACTTTACCCATGAACGCCGTACAAATTTTCAGCGCAGATATGGAAAACCAAGGGTCGCAACCTTTTCTCTACACCCATATGTTATAAAGTCATTATAAGATGTACGGTATCTTGTTCAAAATGTTTTTGAAATGGACAATATTGATTAATAACTATGCCGTCCAAAAATTATTGTTAATATTGGTGTAAATAAATAATTATCTCCATTCCAGGATTTACCAAGTTATTATATATAAGATCATAAATTGATGTACGGTAACTTATTTTTTGATATAATGTTATTAAAAATTAACGTTGTATTTTATTCATTATGCATACGTATACGTAGCATCACACCTCATTCGTATAGGGGTCAGAGGGCAGAGACAACGTCCTTCCAATTGCCACGATTCTTGCATATCTCCTTCGCTTCTTTCATTCTCATTAAACCTTTCATACAAGTTCGTCGGTTTAGAGTACTCTTGACCTGGCCCTTATTTAAAATGTCCTGAATTTGGTCCAGGAATTTTCGCCTTGGTCTTCCCCTTTCAACTTTCGCATTCACTCTTAACTTATGATTCTTTTTTGTCAGTCTCCTTTCATTCATTCTATCTACAAGCCCAAACCATGTAAGCATACAATTTCTGTTAGTACATCTTCTTTTATACCACAACGTTCTCTTATCCACTATTTGTTAATCTGTCACTCAGTTTTATCCACTCATACTTCTCAACGCTCTCATCTCTACCGCATTTGTTTTACTTTTGAGATTCTTCTGCCATACCCAACTTTCGTCGGTCCTCAAAGTGCGTGCGTTGTATGTTGCCAGGTCAAGTCGTCGGGGTTGGCAGCGGAATCTCTTCCGGAGATTCTTAGCACCCCCTGCCCCGCCGTTACCATAACCGCTGCCAGAGCTAGGAATAGCGTAGACTCAGAGGGTATTTAGCATACTCAGAGGGTGGTTAGTCAGATAATCTG
>JACTOM010000017.1:497372-567545 GCA_015832385.1 Elymnias hypermnestra | reverse complement strand
TCAACGCTCTCATCTCTACCGCATTTATTTTACTTTTGTGATTCTTCTGCCATACCCAACTTTCACTACCATACATAAGTGTTGGCACCAACACTCCAGCATGCACTGCCAGTCTAGCCCTTTGAGACACCATCTGGCTATTCATAAAAGCATGCAGAGCACCATTTACCATATTCCCTGCATTCACTCTCCTTTCGATATCACTTTCACATGTTCCATCTTTTGTAAATTTAGATCCCAAGTATACAAATTCTTTCACCTCTTCCACTTGTTCCCCATGTATCAAAATATTGTCATTTATCATAGATTCATCTCTTTCAAAAAGCATAACTTTCGTTTTGTTTCACTTTCATTGCTTTCCCTTTCAAAACTTCATTCATAATATTTACCATCACCTGTATCTCATTAGCGGATGACGCAAGTATTACTTGATCATCAGCGTAAACATTTGATGAGTAATTCATTCATTCTTAACCCATACATACTTTCTTTCAAATCTGTCAAACATTGATCCATGAATAGGTTGAACAGCCATGGTGACGCAACACATCCCTGTCGAACACCTCTTTCGACAGGAATCAACGTATTCATTATGAATGGTAACAAATAAAAATATTAGAATAAAACTAACTAATAAATATAAATAAACAAAAAAACCTATATGCTGCACATTTTACGTCAGATTTTTCTTCAATATATATAAAAACTTCCATTACGTTTGAGATGTCCTATAAGGTCATTAATAACTGTAGGGCATTTGATAAATTTTGTTTGTAATATTAAACAATAATAAAAAATTATAATGCCGTATATTTAATATGACACACACACACATGACATACACATGTATAATAAACTCTTATAATTACTGAGTTTTCGATGAATTCAGTTAAAAGATAAAAAAATGTTCAAATAAATATAAAATATTGTAGTTATTTGAATTTTAAACATAATTAGAAATAATTTTGCAAAGAACAATATATAAAATAAAAATCAGAAAAATATTAAAAACAAAAATTGCGTAGGTATTCTGCCACATTACAGACAGCGGTTTGAGGTGGTGGAATAATCTACCATAACACAGATTAGCTGTAAAAATGTACGGTAATTACCTTTTATCGAAGATTTGTAAAGAGTTAAAAACCTATGTTATTGTACAAAAAAATGTACGGCATGCTGGAAAATATTATCTACTCATGAACATCTCTGAAGATCATTTAATTGTATGTTGTTAGATATCATCATCACCTATATGCTAATCAGAGATAGGGGTTGCGATCCTTGGCCTTTGACCCCTGCGCTGATAATATGTACGTCGTTCATGGGTAAAGTATCTGTATATGTATACAAAATGATTGACACAAAGGCCGTACAATAATAAATGACCTAAATTGCTTCTAAAATTACCGGCGAATTAAAACTTTGCACTAATTTCCGGAACCACCACATTAGTATGGCACTAGGTTTTTCGACATTTATTTTTAATCTATATATATATAAGAGATATCCAGGTATCTATTTACTCATCACGATATCTCTGGAACCCCAAGGCGTAGAGACTTACAATTTAGTAGGAATATTCCTTTTACCGAGTAGAGGTCAGCTGAGAACGGATTTTACGAAATTCCACCCGCAAGGGATTGCGGGGGTAATAACTATTGACTCATCACGATATCTCTGGAACCGTTAGAAGAAACTTGGAATTTGGTAGGATTATTCCTTTTGCCTAAATTAATGAAAATGCTACCCAAAACACATTCCACGCAGACGTAGTCGCGGCTTCAGCTAGTCATCTATAACAAAGGTTTAAGAAAATTGTGAAAAACTAACATATATGGGCTTATGGCCTGAAATAAAGATTTATTTATTATTATAATCATCTGTAAGCCTTACATTATTAGTTAGTCGCCAGTCCGCACTTGTACCTGAAAAATTCCATTTACTCATCTACTCACGTACTACTCAGAAAAGACGGCGTAGCGTTCAGAATTATTTCATGAAGTAGTAATCTAAGCGGTATTCACGTTGATTCATTTCACAGGGATTTTTTTCCATGGGGCCGTAGTCTATTATGAGGACATTGGTGCAAGCCCACATTTTATCATAACTTTTATAGATAAAACAAATTTTTCGGCCCCTTTTGGATGGTCCTGAGCTATACTTGCTACACAGAGTGGATTTATTCGGGGTCGTTGTTTATTAGAACAGGGGTAATCAACTACGTGATTGACGATCCCGGATCTAAAGTACATTTACTTAACAGAGTGGATTTATTCAGGATCACTGTTTAATAGATCAGGGGTCGCCAACAAGCGGTCCGTAACCCTCTACAGTGAACGTCAAAAAAGGCAATACAAGACATAAATGTTCCCAAAACTTTAGTTCCGCAAATAAGCTAAAATCACGCGCAATTGTTCAATAAATGATAAGCAATCCTTAGTTCTTGGCTTAAAATGTATGAAATTCCCTACATTAAATCTTATATTATAAAAGCCCGTTGTTTTTAAAGAGAGAGAACCGTATACGCTACAATTACTCCAATTTTTGTGTGGGACTCGCTGGTAAGCCATAATACCAAGTAAAACCCAGCGATACACTCCACATCCATTTGTGGAGTACCAGAGAATCGATATGTGCAATATATTACTCATATCATTTAGTAAAAAACCAAATAAAACTTGGTTACGGTTGAAAAGCCTAATTTTGTAATTTAAAATTAACACGTTCGTTGCATTAAGAGATCTATCAGATCTCGTGCAGGACTTTCGTATTGTGCGTTGACTATAATCGTGTTGTTTCACTCCTTGCGGGATGTTCTAACGTGTGAAGTTATTTAAGTATGAGTAAGACAAATGTTCATATTTGTTTCCTACTTAGAGGTGAATTCAAGGGCATAAAAAATAGTGATGGATTAGGTCCCTAACGCACAGTTGTAGAATTATTTTCCTTAAGTTAGGGGACTTGTCGATATTCTTGGAAACATGGAAACTGTATTTTTTACTGATAACGCAAGAAGAGTTATGAGATCTTTTAGGTCCCCCAAGCACCAGCTGAAAGTTCTTTCAAAATGATGGCGTTTAAAACTCTCTCCTATAATAGACGACGTTCGTGCTCAGTAGTGATGAAAAGGCTACTAGTTACTTTTATTTTTAAATTTTCACGGCCGGGAATCAATTCCAGGGCTTCTGCCAACGAAGCCGTACACTTTTAAATTGAATCGATTTTTTGGTGGGAGCTGTTTTGCCATATTTTAAGTTTTATTGAACCAACCTTAAGATCGTCTACACTATAATGATGATCTTAAAGGCTAACCGGTTTTACTCGTTTCACGTCTCGTGATAAATGTCGTAGGTAATAATTTAATTTTGCATTTTACGATAAGTCTTCAATCCGTCTGGGATATAAAAATTCTGTTTGTCTATTGAGAGAACTATATTGTTGTATATATAGGATTTTCTTTATTTGTAGTGAAATAAAAATACTACATATATATTTTATTTTGAAGCATTTTGCGATTATTTTCTATAGTAGGATGATGTTAGTATTGTAGAATGTATTGCATTTTTTCAATTGTAGTGATGGGAATTTGTTTGTAGTAGACTATATTGCAATGTTGTCATTTTTAGATAAACTAAACTGTTAATAGTGAATTTTATTGCCTATTTTAAATGTACTACCAAAATATTTTAGGATATTTTTAAATTGTATTCTGTAGGCAAACGTTGATAGTGGATTTTAATGCATTTTTTTCGTTTGTATTGAAATAAAAATACTACAAAAATGTTTTAAAATATAGTACTTGTCAATTTTTTCTGTAAAAAAGATTAATGCTCCCCAAAAATCAAGTATGACTAAATAATGTATAATCGTTAAAAAAGTTATAAAAAATGTCGTCCTGGCATATGCCTATCTTTTAAATTTGAGATTATCTTTTTTTTTCACGCTGGGAAATGCCCTTACGCACCCCGATCAGACTTAAAATCTTGTCTATGCACGCCGGATATAGTCAAAACTGACATGTGGGACTGTGGGACTTGCTGGTTGTACCAGGATACCCACTAAAACCCAGCGGAATCCTCTTCTTTCAGGTGTTGGAGTCCAGATGTCCGGTGATGCATTCAGCTCTGGCGCCCCGGATGTATCCGGCTTAAGCGTTTAGTTGAGGGAAAATTGCGTCTCCTGGCGGCCCCCTTCTTCCGGCGAGACGGAATAGTATCTGTCATAAGCTCCCTTAGCCTGTTTAACGCCTCCTTCTGCAGCCTCGCAGAAGGACGTCACTGCTCTCCAACCTGACTCATCGCCAATCATAACGCCCACAAAGCTGGGGAGTGAGAGGTCACTCCCAATCAGCGATGTTTGTTACAAGCAATACTTGCAAAATACGGCAAGCAGGCGTCTCTTTACAGCTTACTGACTAAAACCTTATTTATAAATTATTATTGCACACATAAATACAGAGTATAAAAAGAACTACAAAATAGTAAATAAAAGGATATATAAAGGTGGTCTTCGTTTGGAGCGATCTCCACCAGACAACTGTGGAAATCGTAGCCCATGAAAGTCTTAATTAAGGGAATCAAATTTGTTTTCTCTCTCTTTCTACTCACTAGAAGTTGTGCGGGTCAGCATAAATATAAAGCGGTTTTATATATGTGTTTACCAAATTAATAGTTTTACAGCAACGAACATTGTTCGTCCATTCTACATTTATATACCGTAGTTGGAAGTGAGATTACACAGGTTATCACAGAATTTATTAACATGTAATAATTGTTTATATTTCTTGAAAGACCGTTTAAAACATATATGATCTTGGTAGTCTCATTTTAAAAATCAAAGTTGTATATATAAAGTGATGTGTTATCTACAAAAACCTTCATTGACATAGGTAATTATAACCATATCTTAAGTTTATTATATCACTAGCGAAAGAATGAATGAGTAAGAATAGTTTAAGCAAAGATACACCTTAATTTTAATTGCGAGATGAGTAGATGAACCATGTCTTCACAATTCCCTGGGAATATGGGGATAGCCTTATAGATAAAATTGAGAAAGGAGTTGTTTTACTAAATTTAAAGTCTATCGCGAATAGTTTTGATAAGTTTTTACAAATACATTAGTGGGACGCAAAGTCCGCTATAGGATTTGGATAGAAACATTTATAATATACTAGCTGAACCCACGACTTCATCTGCGTGGAATGTTTTTTTTTGGCAGCATTTTCATTCATTTAGGCAAATTGTTTTACCAATAAGAATACCCGCACTGCACTTGTAAGGTGGAATTTCCTAAAATTTACTTTTGATAGATTTCAATATATCAAAAACATATTCAGACCAACTTTTACAAACCATGAAACATATAGTTTGAAAATGTGATTTTTAATTTTTGTAAATGTGAAAATTTGATTTTTTAAAATTAACAACCCACATCCCCCTTGCGGGTGGGTTTTCGAAAAATTCGTTCTTAGCTGATGTCTACTCGGTAAAAGGAATATTCCTAACAAATTTCAAGTCTCTACGCCTTTTGGTTAAAGAGTATATCGCAATAAGTTATTAGTATTTAATTCTAATTTTTAAGATTGTGATTCAAAAACAAAATATTTATTTTCGTACTAACCCTTTGTACCTAATGGTATTTTTTAAAGCATTATGTTTTTATCAATATATGATTAAAAAACGATGAAATAGGTTGATAATTATCGATATTATTACATCGAAATTATAGAAACGTCAAAATGTCTAAACTATGAGTTGACTTTTTATACGTCGGTGCCATCGATATATAAACATTTTGCCAGCTTTTTGGGAGCTCATCCGATTGCCTACGCTGGCGGTTTTAACTATACTAATTTGTAATAATCTAGTAGTTTTTAATCTCATTTCTATGTAGTTAGTCTATCAATATATTTAAATTACTTTTACATTTCAATATTATTAATTAATTTGTTTGTTCATGCACCATTTATATTAAACTTAAAATACAGTAGAACCAAATGAAGGGTTGACCTAATCAAAACATGATTTATAATAAATGATGGCTTAATGGTGGATTCTTGTTCATGGAAGTCCCGGGTTCGAATCATGTACAGGCACCACTGAATCTCTCTTAACATAAAAATTCCGTTTCTCATGGTTCTTTCCAATCCATCATTGATCCATCAGTGAAATAATCCCTCTGCATGTACCGGGTATAATTCTGGATAGTGCCAAACCGCAGTGCTACAGCGTAGTGGGTCTAAGCCCTGGTAACCAACAAGAAACGACTAAATTGAGCAAATGTGCCAAAAACCGCCAGGCCACGCCCTTTACCGCACGAGTCAACGTACTTTTGCTTAATTTAGTTGTTTCTTTTACACGCACATCGGTGTCGGCCGCATTTTTTTGTAAAGTACTGTATTTTTATGAAACTTTCGTTTCATTTAGCTGTACTAGCATGATGAAGCGTAAATAATGCTAATAAAGCGTTTTAAAATCATGATTTTTTTCTGTTCTATCATCAAAGGTGTCATTAGGACTATTGTATGCCTTCGCTTTCAGGAGCGGTTTCCTAACACCTTGTATACTTGTATAATATTTCAGTCAAGTTGCATTCGTTTTTAATAAATTTGTAGGTTCGACTGCTGTAATTCGTGTTTGTAATTAAAAAAAATATTAAAATAACGATGGCGATGAAGCTTCTATTGTTGATAGTAGGGGTTATAGTTTCAAAAGTCACAAGTGATGAAGAGGGATGGAGCCTTTTAATTAATCCACAAGTGTCTTATCTACCATGTAACGGATCGAGGGATATTTCAATTACATACGAACCTGGCTTACCTCCGGATGAAGAAAATCTATACAATGTTACGATAAACAAATCATTTCCTACACATACAATGATCGTGATGAAATTTGACACGGATGCTAGTATAACGTTGGTAAGTCATGAAAAATTATTGTGCTACTGTGAACTATGTAATCCTAACAGCCTTCTGGAAGTTGGCACAATTTGAAATATCCCGTATTTCGATATGAAACGTCATGCTCAGACATTTTTTAAGCGTTAGCGTTCATCGAAAGTCACGTTGTCTAAGGGTCCAAGTCTTATACTGAACAAGTGCAACAATCCACCACAGCATAGCATGCAATTAAAAAACTTCACTAAATTTCAATATTTACGCTTTTACAATAGAAGTCTTAAAAATATCAGTTATGTTAATGAATCTATTGAATTTTTTGATGTTGAATAATGTTTTTTCTTTAATTTTTGTTTGAATTGTGCAACACCTAAGTCAACTCTCGAGGATGGCAGCTTATTATTGATTTTAGAACAAAACTTATTACGTTATCCTATAACGCCGCTGAATTTAATTAGTTTAGCAACACAATACAAATATAGTGTCGAAAAATTATAACTCTAATAGATTAATGTGGAAGGTTATTATTTTTTGATTAATATAAAAAATCTCTACGGTTCTGGTGAACAAATTGGGATTTGGTTATTGTATATTGGATTGTCGCTATTTTTATTTAGGAGTCGTTCATCTTGTTAAGAGTTATGGGTAGGCACCATTAAGATATTCGTAAAACGTATGCACTTTTTGGTGGAGGAAAACATCTTAAGGAAACCTTCATTTCTTGGGATCTATTGCTGAACATTTGTAAGCTGTCAATCCGCAGTGCGTTTCTGGTGTAAAAACCCATTTTCCAATAATAAGTTCAACAGTGGGACGTCTGTAGGCTGCTACTTATCTTACTTTTTTATATTTATTGATTTACAGAAAGATATAAGTTATGCAAGAGTAAATGTGAACCCTGATAACTCATTTACAATTCGGTTCTTCAAACCACACGATGGAATTGATTTTACAGTAAAAGGGCTTATACGTGGAATAATCCCGTATTTAACAAGTCTTACAATTAATTCTAGGGAGTATTGCAGTAAGCCTTGGCCGGTAAGTAATATTAAAACTATTTTAAATAAGGTTTCGTGGAAAGATTACCAAATAGTATGTATTGACTAGCGAATAACCAACGTATGCTAATATGCTGGTATATTACGCATCTATGGCATTCGCAGCTGCGATTTTCACTGGCAAAACTTCGCGGACGAATACACCCTATTTTTCTCCCGTGGTGCGTATACGTTTATTTTTTATACTGGGGTGACCTTTTCGAGTTGGATTTGCAATCAGTGATTAAAAACTTATCTATCATCTTCGCGTTTTATGTAACCTTTAACATTTCGATAAACAAGTGGTTGTTAGGTTTCCGGAAGGGAAAGTGAGTCAGGCTCATGCGCATCAGTGGAATCTAACCGGGAGCGAACGAATCTAACGGGGATACACAAAAATATAGACTCTTTTAATAAAATTCACCCTGAACTTAGAAATAAAATTAAACTTTTTATAATTTCTAGTAGTCTGCATTAAATTAACAACTCACTTAAGGGTATTTGTATACGCTTCTATAATAAACTACTAGAAAGAGTTCTATAAATGTCGCTTAATAAATTTAAAGTCTTTGTTAAAAGGAAACTGATTGAAAAATCATATTATAAGTTGCAAGATTACTTAGACGATAAAAACGCTAAATACATATATTGAACTAATATGATATTGTAATGATGATGATAAACTATCATCTGGTGCCTCCCTTGTGCGATGTCTTACGCATCTCATGATAAATTTTTACTACAATGTAGCCTAAGGCCACGTTAAGCTACATTCTTCTCGGGTTTGTATACTAAGGAACCGTGGGAGCCCCCTCTCTTACCGCTCGCAACCCTTCAGACTGAAGGCTGGAGCATTCCACAACTGCAAGGCGGCTGTGTCACCCCTGAGTCTCCGTCTCCGCATTGGGCCATAATAGGCCTACTTGAACTAAGATATTTTGATTTGATTTGAGTGTTTATCTTTATTAACGCCACCTTTGGATAAGATTGAGCACAATTAACAAGAATTAATTTATTATAGCTGTTTCCCATGGTATCACCTGCGTAGTTCGCGAGTATGTAATATACATACTTAGTGCGGAAGGAGTCACACTTGTTAAATTAATTATTAGCAGTGATAATTTCATAAAAAAATATTAATATTTAGAATATATGATGTAGTGAGAAATGACAGTGAATTTTTTTATTAATAAGTTAGCGGTTGACAACGAAGGATATCAGCTTATGTAAGTGATACAGTCTAAGATGAAATTACGTTAATCTGTTAAAAGGTAATTTACCTAATAAGGTCGAACTGGATTACATTATAACAATAATTTGACATCCCCATATTCTTAGAATAATATTGACATTGAAGAAGAAGACATCTAAAAATAGGTGACATATATCAACATTTGCATGCTATTGAATGGCAGATACAGTGAGACTATTGTAATTTATTTACACTATTATGACCTACCTGTATTCAGTAAATAGATAAATTTGATTTGATCTGGAGTACAATGTTTTCGCTGGTTAACACGTCTTTTCTAGTAATTAACCACAAACCAGTTCACACCTAGATAACTCAGAAAAAGCACTTTTCTAAAATTCTCCTGTTTTTTGCCTCTGGGAAATGCTATGTATTCACTAACCCTGACCGATGACCAGTCAGGAGTGTGGGACTCGGCGATGGAAGGTCTCGCAATACCCACTAAAACCCAGTGGAACCCGCTTCGTCCATTAGTGAGGCACCAGGTCTTCAGCTTTCGCATTCTGCCCCGGTATCCCGGATGAGCCCGACGAACGATTCACGGAGGCGGTAGGAGATGCGCAAATATGCGCCGCCTTATATTCCGCCTCCTTTGGCGATGAGTTCCTAAAATTCTCCTGGCAGGAACAGTACCTGGGACCACTTAAATAATACTCGTACTATAGCGTCAGCAAGGGGCCATTTGCGAACTTAGTCTATTGTTACTATTTCAGGGATTTCTTGATTACTATTTGGTGGGTGATCAAGGGAGAGCTGAAACACCTAGTCGCGTGCCATCAGGACATTGTGGTCGGAGAAAAGTAGCTCATACAGAATTGATAGTAAATGGAGCGTCTACGAAACCAGGAGATTGGCCGTGGCATGTTGCTATATACAGAATTGATCGTTCAAACATAAAGTACATATGTGGTGGAACGCTAATTTCAGAGAGTTATGTCCTAACAGGTTTGTACTGCTGTTAAAATTATTGATTTATTTCACAGGAAAGAAAAATTCTTTTTAGTTCTTGTTTCTGACTTAAACAAATTTAAAGCCTTTTTTTAACATTAGCTTAGGATCACTATACAGGCATTGGCAATTTGACAAGATCAAATTTGTGGATATTAAAATGTATCAAAACTATTTACAGTTCGATAAACTCTCTTTTGCGTTAAGGTCAATTCAATGAAAGAGGCCCACAAAGAGAGGGACAATGCGGTTTATGCTCCCTTTAACCGCAGAAGGAAGCAGTGTACTGTAAAGGCAAAGGGTGGCAATTATTTGCACACACCATCTCACTTTCGGAAACGCTCAATCGAAAGGAGAGTGATCCACAGATATCCCAATAACAGATGAAGAGGGTTCCGCTGGCATTTAGCGAGTATTGAGATATCTCCTCCTTCACCAAGTAACACACTCTTCACCCTACAGTTGGAGTTAATAACTGCATTTCCTAGCACAATAAAAAACACTCGTACACAATATCACTAAAATTAGTGTGTTAGATGAATTTGCAGCCTATCGTTTAATTTTTATACATGTGTATATTTAGTATTTAAAACATTTACAATGGACTATAATCTGAAATAATAAATATAGCATTAGAATTAAATAGTAGTATTGGTAATAATTTAATATTGAATTTTCTTATTTTATTGTAATTTTAAATGAACTGTTTTTAAATTATTGTAATAACATGAATTATTTGTAACGTTATCAATTAAGGTAGTATAATAAAGGCTTATTTTACTTTATTTATAATCTGAAATAATCACAACCATACAGTATATCGTAGTTCAAAAAGCATGTCAATATTATTTAATTAATAGAATGATTACCTTGTTTTTATTTACAGCTGCCCACTGTGCTACTTTAAGGGGAGTCCGTATCCAACCAGAAAGTTTGAGTGTAGTCCTTGGGAAATTTAATTTGATAGGGGGTGACAATGAAGCTCAAGAAAGAGAAGTAAGTCATTTTACTTCAATAAAATTGGTGTGAGTAAACACACGATAGAAGTGACAACTTCATCAGGGCGAGGTTTATGATACAGAACTTTCTGTGCTATATTGGTAAAATAATAACATGTGATGTATTATAATTATAATTGTATTTATATTACTCAAGTAAATTTTGGTCTACTTTCGCCATGTAATGTACCGTAGCTCTTTCGCTCTTCTGAGTCGACCAAAGGAGACTTTATTGATCGTTACATGGTCGAGCATATACACCTTAGTCTCATTTAATACTCACAAAATAACGTACAGAGCGCGCTTATAGAAGTTTACAATTCAATTCAATGTTATATTTACATCTTTAGTGGTATTTTTATCTGACCTAAATTAATGACCTAACGTCTATGTAGAATACAAAAAAAATATCGTTAACTCTTAGAGGGTCTTAAAATTAATCCGCGGCGGAATATTCTGTGGTTCTATTTATGTAATTAATGATCTAGACTATAATGCAACAGAAAATATGTTAATTTAATTACACACACACATGCACGCACACACATACATGCACACACAACCACTAATATTAATTTTATACCTTATACTATCTTTCTTATGTTTTAGTTTTAAATTAAGTTTTCTGTTTTAATTTTCCCTTAAATAAGTAGATTAAGCGTAGAATGAATTGTAAACTTGGGAAGACACTGACCCCTAAGTCACGGGCTTACCTAGTTTAGGGGTCAAGGATATTTTAATTCTGTATCATTCTTTTTATGCCCAAACAAATAAAGTTATTATTAAATAAAAGGTAATAAATTCTTCATTTTGTTAAACTTTTGTTTTTATAATAACTTCAACTTATGATTATAAATTTCTATGTTATCACAACCACATTAGATCACAGTACATCAGCGTCATACCATTAGTGCTAACTATAGATTTTAGGACCAAGCAAGCGGCGATAGTTTACGTCACTTCTTGGTAGATAGCTTCGTAAAATGTCTATGATGTCTAAGATTATATTTAAAGTCCTATCTTCTGGTCAATGTACGTATTTTCAACATTAATTTATAGAATAAGGTAAAATTTTCAGATATACCAAATAATAATTCACAATCAGTTTGATAGACGACTTTTAGAGAACGACATAGCACTCTTAAAATTAAAAAGTGTAGCAACATTCAATGACTATATACAACCTGCTTGCATTTGGTACTCCGAGGCGGTTGATCAGTTGCCAAATAAAGATATTTATGGAACGGTAAGTATATATCATATAATTTTATTGAATTCTTACTAGTACTACTTTCAAATATATATTAGTATGCATTTTCCCAGGGAATTGGAAATACGGAGACGACAAGAAGGCTAACCACTGTATTGTGTTTCAAGTAAACAAATATTTTTTCAGGTTGTAGGTTGGGGATTTGAGAATACAGATGCCTTAGCACCGCAACTGCGTCAAGCAAAGATGCCCTTAATATCCGATGGCACATGTATAAAAAGTGACCCATTATTCTACTCCAAGCTTCTGGCGGACAACAAAAGATTTTGTGCTGGCTATCGTAATGGTACATTTTACACTTTTTTGACAACTTTCACAATAATTATTGCGTCGAAAATTTGAAGCATGGGCACTAAATGATGCATTTATTTAATCACAAGACAATGTGGCACTTACGAGTAACGAACTCAGAATAGGGCCGAAAGTACGAACTTTCGGTACCAGTATAATGAAAAATGTTTTTTTTTCAAACAATTATCATTTAATAATCAGCTGTTGTAATCATTGTAGTTGCGAAAAATTACACAGCACCATCTTATTGAAAGCTCGTATTAAAGAAGTTAAAGTTGTGTTTCTAATTAAAGATTTCAAAAAGTCATGATAGATCGAGTAAATATTGTTTGTGTTATAGTTTAATTCGTATATTTTGTAGCATTTCACTTAAACTCTAGAACTAATATATATAAGTTATAATTTTCGTTCGCTCAATGGTTCCCTGGAATCGTTAGGTAGCGATAAGGACACCTGTTGTACTCCTTTGTCTCTCAATATATAAGTGCTATAATTGTAAATTTCATGTATACAATACAGAGTAATCTATCTAGATAGATGTACATAAGCAATTTGCAAATATAGTATTCACGTTATACATTGTTTAGGTCTGTTATAATACATACCGTTACATAAGAAATGTAGAAATAAATAAATTATTCATGTTAATGAATAAATTAACTAAATTAATAGGTACGTCAGCTTGCAACGGTGACAGCGGTAGTGCATTTCAAGTATTTATACCGGATAAAGCATTTGATGACAATCCAGAGGCTGCAGGTGCTTGGTATGTCCGAGGCATTGTTTCTGTGACCATAGCAAGAACAGACCAGCCCATATGCAACCCCGAAGCATACGGGGTGTTTACAGACGTTGAAAAATATAAGACATGGATCGAAGACCATACGAAGTAGATAATTCACGTACGTGGACCCTTACCACATTGCCACCTAACACTCGCAAACGTTCACACTATATTAAATAAGAACTTACAAAACTTTATTGTATTTTAATAAACAAATTTTAGGTATTTTTTATTGATTTCGCTTGTCCTATTGTTTGTTTATTTATTTAGTTAGATCAATTTAGTCCTCGAAATGTGACTCATTCCTGTAGATAGTTCGATGTGAAATTTTAAATCTAAGATGCCCGCTTCCATAAAATTACATTTAACATATACGGTCGTGAAGCTACTGTTTAATCATTTTCTTTTGTATTTCTACCAGTGTATAATGAAATTAAACACATAATACTTATTTCCTAAAGGCGTTTTGTTTTTACATATTATATATTGTACATATATTATTAAACATTTATAATTTTCTTCGCCAATTAACGGTGGCCATGGATTCCCTTTTTCCATTCTCACCCAAAACTAGTTGCGCTGGTGGTTCCATCTTAATCCTTTTATTCCAGACACTGCCTATTATTTCATTCATTTATACCTTATAGTCTGTGGTCACTGACTCATTGGTCTTGTGTTTATCATGTTAGGCTACAGATGTGGTGTCCTAGGTTTGAATCCCAGGTTAGGCGAATTCAGCAATCGATATTAAGTTTTTTTATTAATAATTTCTCTATACAAGTAGTGTTTAGTTACCGGTGTGCTCCAGACCCGTGCTTCGGAGAGCGCATTAAGCCGTCGGTCCTGCGCCTAATCTCTCTCCCGTCGTGTCGGATTCCCGTCAAATCGGACTATGAAAGTGAAGAAATAGAGAGTTCAATTGTGTAATATGCTTACCAACCCACAGTGGAGCAGGGTGGTGGACGTATTCTCTAAAAACACTCTTAGCGATCGAGGATGCCTCTCCCTATCAGTAAGATGTTAATGGCATTAATGGCCAGATTTCATTTGTCTTTCAATATTTCCTATTCATTTACGTTTTTATATATGTAACATAATATAAAATAAGAGTTTGTTTTACCGACAACATTGAAATAAAATTTATGTATTTAAAAATAAATAGCTCTCATATATTAAAGAAAACTCGCATATATTAATTTTTGAGTATGTTATTTGGATAATTCTGAAGTTGGTGATTATATATTTAGATTAGAATGACCTTGAGCTAAATTTATTTATTTCAAAAACTCATTTCTCAATAATGAAATAGACCTATTGTTTAAATTTCATATTTTAAGCTACATTAGTATTTTGATTTTACATTCACGAGGCAGTTAATAAAGTTTACCATATATGAATATTCTTGCACAAAATAAACAAACTAAAATAGTTTTGGATTGTTAGACAGATTGTTAAAGATTTAAAGACAATCTATTAACAATCTAGTGTACTGTCAACTGTCAAAACATTAGGACGTTCTTTTGTTTGCTGGAGCAAACAAAAGAACGTCCTAATGTTTACAATTTAACAATTTGTTAACAATTTATTTACGTTGGAACGTAAATAAATTGTTTTAGTGATTTAAAGTGCAGTTTTTTTAGTTTATAAATAAAAATATCTAATAATTCTGGACTAATTGAACATTTGTTAATAAATATGTTTTGTTAGGCAATCATATAAATCTAAAAACAAACTTTTCTAAATCCTGAGTGAATGTGTAAAAAACTTTGCTTGTAGCAAGTGAATAAATAACATTTAAAGTGATTTTCTCAGAAGATAGGCCTTTTATAACATAAAGATATAAAGAAGAGAAGTAGTATATATGTAAAAACAAGTGTTATAAATTAAGTGATTGTAGTAAGAACGATATTTCGCAATACCCTCTAATATTTCTTGTGAATTTGATTAAGTCATTCATAAGAAACACATTGTCAATTTGGCTAAATTATCAAGCAGTGCCATAGCCTAGTGGATTGTATGCTTGCACTTAAAAACTGTAGACCCGGTTCAAACCTCGGATCAGATAGGTGGCTTTTTCCTTTCATAAAATTTTAATTTCTTAAAATATGACCAATGAATGTAATTTATGCAAGGCCATTGTGTTAGTTACACAGAAAAGAATAAAATGCATCAAGTGTCATACGCAATACCACTATGAGTGCATCATACCGTCTGGAGTTAAGTCACCACCTGTACTTCGAGGCCAATGGATTTGTCCGACGTGCAAGGGTAAATTACCTACAACTACATCAGAAAGTGACATAGCTGTTAAATCATTCGAAACTTCAACTGATTGTAATGAAAAGTTACTTTCGGCTATAAGAAAAGAGGTGAAGGAAACTATCTCTCAGACGGTTAATGCTGAGCTAATAAAAATACGTGACGAATTGAATAGTCTACAAAGTATCAAGTCGTCCATAGACTATTTATCGGGCCTTTATGATACGGTGAGACAGGAGTTAGAAGAAGCCAAAAAGGAAATTATTATTTTGAAAAAAGACAATAGTGATCTCAGAGAAGTGTTGAATAACCATACGAATACAATTAATATACTGGACAAAGAAGCGAGAGCTGCTAATGTTGAAGTGCATTGTATACCAGAATTTAGAGGCGAGAATTTAGTTAAGACTGTGGAACAGATAGGCAGGGCAATTAATACGCCAATACCTGAAGGAAGTATAGCTAAGTGCACCCGCGTAGCAAAATTAAATAAGGATTCTTCGAGGCCTAGATCGGTGATTGTTAAATTTAACTCCCCGTTGCAGCGAGATAGATTCCTGGCAGGCGTTATAAATTTTAATAAATCTAATAAGGAAGACAAATTAAACACGACGCATCTAGGCATATCTGGCGAGAAAAAACCAGTATTTGTGTCAGAGCACTTGTCTTCGTCTTCGAAAGATATATATGCTGCTGCGCGAATTTTTGCAAAGGAAAAGCAATACCGTTTTGTTTGGCTCCGTAACGGGAACATCTTCTTACGTAAAACAATTTCGAGTGACGTTATTTTGGTAAAATCAAAGGAAACTCTCGCTACATTACATTAAATTAAATTTACTTAGGGACTTAATATATTATTATTTTTATTTTATAATTCTTTATCTTCTTCGTTGTAGTTTATAAATTATTTTTATTATTATTTTTCTCTTTTGTAAAATCTTTGTGTGTATAAAATAATTATATGTTAAATTTAAACATTTTCTATCAAAACGTAAGAGGCGTGCGGAGTAAAACAAATGATATTTATTTAGCTATTCTTAATACTGATTTTGATATTTTAATATTTACTGAAACTTGGCTTAACAGTGGAGTATCTAACAATGAATTTATTGATTCCAGATACAGTGTTTTTCGTAGAGACCGAGAATCTAGTCTTAGCAATAAATTGGATGGTGGAGGAGTTTTAATCGCGGTATCGAAAAAATTTAAATGTTACAGGGTACATTCTTGGGAGACAAATTTTGAAGATATTTGGGTTAACTTGGTATTGGGTTCTAAAACCATATCAATATGTGCAGTTTATATTCCTTCGCCACTGAAATATGACACCCTTAATGGATTTACGCAAAATGTAGAACGTATAATAATTAATGAACAATTGCCAACAATGATAATTGGGGATTTTAATATACCTTCGATAAAATGGGATAACGATGTAAATTGTTTGGCAAAAATGATTCCATGTAATAGTGGCCCAGCTATCAGTCTTATAAATGATTTCATGGCATTATCACATTTAGGTCAGTATAACAACATAAGCAATGCATTTGGCAAAATTTTGGACCTTGTCTTCAGTACTTTTAATTGTGACAAAATAGTTCATAGTAATTTTGCCGTTTGCTCAATTGATAAATATCATCCGCCACTGGAGATTTATATTGAATTGAACAATAATTATATGTCATTAACTCCTAACTCGATAATAAAATACAACTTTAGGAATGCAGACTTTGAAAAAATTAATGAATACCTTACAAATACTAATTGGGAGACATTGTTTAGGAACTGTGATAATGTGAACACTATGACTGAAATTTTTTATTCTGAGTTGCGTAAAATAATTGAAAAATGTGTTCCAAGGCAAACAACTAAGTACAAATCTCTGTATCCAGACTGGTATTCGAAAAACCTCATTAAAAGATTAAATGAAAAAAACAAATATAGAATCAAGTACAAAAAATATCATAATCCACTAGACGAAATTGAATTTAGACTATTAAGAGATAGATGCGAAGAAATTATACATATAGATTATAAAAACTACATAGAAAAGGTGGAGTACAATATTAAGATGAATCCGAAATTTTTCCATTCTTACATAAAAACCCTACGAACTAACAAATGTGATTTTCCTGCAATAATGACATATAATGATAGTACTTTCTCCAATGGATCAGATATTTGTAATCAATTTGCCAACCACTTCTCAAATATTTTTTTACCTTCAAAAAATTTGTTGAAACAACCTATTAGTACTATAAATCCTAACAATAGCTCACAAATTAGAAATGTAAGTATAACGGAGAAAGATGTTATAAGTAAATTAAAATGTTTAGATATAAACAAAAGTTCTGGTCCTGATGACATACCACCAATTTTTGTATACAATTGTGCAAGGAGCTTATCAAAACCATTATTTAAAATATATAATAGATCTTTGTATGAAGGTATTTTCCCGAGTTTATGGAAAACGGCTAGAGTAGTGCCTGTATTTAAAAGTGGGGATCGAAAGGATGTAACAAAATACAGACCTATAAGTATATTGTCGGTATTTTCAAAGATATTTGAATCTATTATCTGCGAGGGGTTAAGTTGGCATTTTAAATCAATTTTAATTGATGAACAGCATGGTTTTATTAAAAAAAGATCTACTACATCAAATATGGCTTTAGTGGTAGATGATATTTCAGCAGCACTTGATAATACTGATCAAGTCGATTGCGTTTACACAGATTTTGCTAAAGCATTCGATGTTGTTGACCACCACATTTTACTAGAAAAACTCAAATGTTACGGTATCTATGGTAATCTTATTAATTGGATAGAATCCTATCTAATAAATCGTCAAATGAATGTGGTTATCGGGGGTTATCAATCAAAAACATTTGTCGCTACGTCTGGAGTGCCACAGGGTTCAATTCTTGGGCCTACATTGTTTGGAATATTTATCAATGATATAACTACTTGCTTCAAATATTGTCAGTTTCAACTTTATGCGGATGACCTTAAAATTTATACAAAAATAAAAGACATTAATGATTCCATCAATATGCAAAGAGACTTAGATAGACTCTCCATTTGGTGTAATAATAATGATGTAAAATTGAATCATTTAAAATGTTACAGTATTACGTTTAGTCGAAAGGTTAGGAATTTTAAGTTTGATTATAATATAAATGGCAATATATTAATAGATGTTAAAAATATAGTTGACCTTGGGATTAAATTAGATACTAAACTAAGTTTCACATCACACATAGACGATTTAATACGAAAATCTCTTAAATTATTAGGCTTCATTATTAGGAATACCAAGGAATTTAAAAAATCATCGACAAAAATAACCCTGTTTAACACACTAATAAGGAGCAAACTCGAATACTGTTCTGTAGCATGGAATCCATATTATCGAGTACACAAAGATAGAATAGAAAGAATACAAAAGAAATTTTTACGACACTTAGCTTACAAGGACAAAATATTAAAGGATATACCTAATTACCCTGATCTTTTAAAATTTTATAAAACAACCTCACTTTCCAACCGTAGAGAATTAATGGACCTTTGTTTCTTACAAAAAATTGTTAATTTTGAAGTTGATAGCTCAGAACTTTTAAGTAGGGTTAGACTCGCCGTACCAAATTACAACGCTAGATCTCACATTAAAAATACGCAAACTTTTAGGCCAAGATTTGCTAAAACTAATTAAGGTAAAACTGCTCCGCTTAATAGAATGGTGGTATCATATAATAACATATTTAAAAAAGCTAAGCTTGATATATTTAATGACTCGGCCAAATCATTTAAAAATAAAATATATGTCTTCCCATTAGTTTCTATATTGTTGTGTTGTTCTTTTGTAACTTTAGATTTAATTTCATAAATATTTATTATTATTATAACCAATGTTATTTTATGTATAGTTTTCAAATAGTAAGTTTAGTTTTTATTGTATTTATTTTTTAATAAGGTATACTTACATAAGAATGTCCGCAATTGTGCATGCTGAGTTAGCCTGTAAGTGGGGTATACAATATAGATATTCTAAATTAATATTATGTTAAGTCACATTTTATATTGTATACAACGTTGGCTTAAATAAATAAATAAATAAATAAATAAATCTACAGTAGGTGTTTTGGCGTAGTAGTATTAGAAATTGAATTGACAACAAATGTATGAAATAAAAAGATGAAGAAACTTTTATGTATATATCTGACTCCCAATCGAAGTGTAGAAAAACCCACAACGTCGTTACTCGTCATTGCGACTTGTCATACAAGTGTGCATTGTATGCTACAGTAAAAACCTTAAATAAGTACATTGAAAAAAAGGCTGTTTTGAACGCGGACATTAATTTTGTTTGTCTGTCTGCGCATGATTACAACACTCTCTAATCAACTTCTCATAATTAATAAGTAGACTAGAATGAAATTGATAAAATGTCACATTGGTCTGAGACAAACATGTCATACATATTAATATATATATATTCTATAGTCCAGTAACTATGGAAGATGATTATGTTAGGTTTTAGATGGCCGCTTCCGGAAAAGAAGACAGATGATAGTACTAATGACATTGATGATGGGACTGAAAAAAAAATCGATCCTGATTTATTAGCATTCTTTGTGCTTCATTATGTTAGTACAGCTAAATATTACTCTACTAAAAAGAAAACCAGCAATGAAACACAAAATTAAAACAGCTGACGTCTCTTCGCGGGATGACGATCTCTAGATGCCCGCGCTGCCGGTCGTTGACCCGCGCCGAGACATCAGCTGGTTTGAAGTTTACGTTTGGTTGCTGGTTATTTTAAAAAAATAAAAATATGCCTTTTTAACAGAATAGACTTTACTTCCATTCCATCATGTGGTACTATCGTAGTAGTCGTACAAGGTGTAGTACTATCATCTATCTTCGTTTTCGGAAGCGGTCTCCAAACAGCTTGTATATTGTACCTATTTACTCTTTTTATATTTCATGGAAGACTTCAATAAGTCAGAAGTAATGTTATAAGAAAACCGGGTGATTATATAAAAGTCTATTTCTATGTTACGTGTATACGGCAACACGTACCTTTAAAGACCTGTATTTTATATTTAGTTGTTGTTCAGAGAACGTCGTGTAGGTTATTAAGTGTGCTTTGTTTATAAAGTTTTATACTTTTAGTGCATTTTGTGACATATCTAACCATTTTTTTACATAGTCAAATGACATGTGATGAAATTAAGAATTTAATAATTTTAATAATACTTAATAATAAATGATTCATGATATCGATCCTCCATTATATAAAGAAGGCGACAATATATATCATGATAGTAATTTTTGCGTTAGCCAATTTTATAAATTTTAATAATAGTTTTTTTCTTTCTCAGAATAATATTTATTGCGAAAAGAATTAGATATAACCATTAATTTTAAAATTTTCTCCATTAAAATATTAACAGAAAGAAATAAATTTTAATAACAACCAGATAACGACCTCGAATTTAAGATGAAATAAAAACCGGTCTAAACTTTATTCATATTTTAATCTGATTATATCATCGCTTTTTGAATAGGCATTAAAACAATAGAGTGAATACAAAAACAATGAACCAAACTGTGATATTTTTAGCTATATTTGTATTAAGTGTGTGTAGTGATGATGACTCCGGATGGGCTTTTGTGGGCAATCCTCTGCTTCAAGCTCGACCTTGTAATGGTTCAGAGGATATTACTATTTCGTATGAACCTGGACGTCCACCGGAAGAAGAAAATATATATGACATGTTCATTAGCAAAAAATTTCCTGTCTCCACAAAAATAATATTCAAATTTGACACAGGTGCAAGAGTTACCTTGGTAAGAAATTTAATTTAGTCATGCTACTTATTAACTGTTTTGTACATATCAATGGCTTTTAAGTATAAAGAAATATTTTAGACATTGTGACGGTTTGTAATTTCAATACCCCATTTATCAACCCCAGGTTACAATTATTATAAATCATATTGCTTGAAGGTAACTGATGATATTGTCTACGATGGCAGCGGGATAGCATGGTAAGAGGTAATTTACCTCTTTGTCTTTGCTGAAAGTGCAGTAACTAGAAACCATGTAGATAGAATAAAATATATATAGATACAGGCAGTTAAACATTCTATAAAGGACGTTTGTACAATATTACCATTTAAATATTGTTTAATACATTGGTGATATGACAGGGATATATAAAGATAATTTGTTGAAATGATATATTATTAAAAGAATCGTATAAATTCCATAAACATCCCAATTTTTATAGCTTAAAATTAATAAAAACCTTGAGCGAGCTGGTTTTTGTTTGGCATTCGATAACAATTCTCATTCATTTTGTATCATATAAAACTTTATAAAATCTAATTTTCCTCAATCTTTAAGGAAAATCTTTGAAATAAAGCCACAATATACAATTGCACAAGTATCGATATCTTTTTAAAACTATATTTACATATGAATACATTTTAAATGTTTGTAATTTAAATGAATAGATTCCGAATAAATCCACGACTCCTCCGTATAGAGTCAAGTATAAACCCCTAATTTTGCAAAACGACGTTTCAAACATAAATTGTTTATTAATGTACTAACAGTATGACTTTTTTAAGCATCATGTTTTAATAACTCTTTAATTAAAATTTGATGACAAAGGTTAATTACTGGGGGGGGGGGGGATTATACTAATCGAAATTACAAAATTTCAAATGTTCGATACGCAAGTTGACCATTCATACATAAGGGCCGTCGAAATCTTATTGTTTGTTTGTTTCCATTCTCAACGAGCACGTCGGATTACCATAGGATTTTCTACAAATAAAGATTTTTTGTATTGCTGACAATTTAGCGCTTGACTGTGATCTCATCTGAAGGTAACTGATGGAATGATGAAGCCTAAATTGGAATGGCGCTAATCTGACATACAGAGGCGATATACCTCATACGGTTTCCACGCAACATCGAACCGGGACACAAATGTCTTTGTTTGGTTTGGTAGGGTGGTAACTAGCCATGGCAGACTCCCAACAGTCCAGACACAGACAATTAAGAAAATACTTTTTCTAAATTCGCCCTATCAGGGGTTCGCACCCGGGACTTCTGCTAGCAAAGCGAGTACTCACACCACTGCGCTATTGAAGATTGTTCCTTCCTACATTAATAAGGGAACGTAATTTGTGATGGCCCAATTAAAAGTAACATAGATTAAGCTTTAAAATACATAATTGGGGTTTTTAATGAAGGGGATCAACGTGAGGAAACCTGCATATCCTTAAAGATATTCTGGGATAACTGTAGCCTGTCAATCCGTAGTAGAGCAGCAAGACGGGTTAATGACCAATTTACCTCCTCTTCAATAAATACTGAGGCCTGAGCCTAGCAGAAACTTTAATAGGTTGCTACGATACCTACCTTGTGCACGCCGTCCGTGACCTTACGATTAACTTCGACCCCTGAACTCGGGCCCATGGAGAAGTCCCGTTCGAGTCGGTCCCTGAGACGGTAAGAGGAGAATTTGTCTGGGAGAATTCCACCAAGAGGGTCGAAACAGATAAGGTCAGCACCTACCTAGTATCCCGTTCGCCGGTCTCCTCGGGCGGCGATGACCCTGGCAGGTGACTGATCACGTGTGGGAGTGTTTATGAATCGTGTAATGTGCATGTACGTGACCTGCAACGTGACGCGGAGGCTGCTCCCGGCGACGCCGGTCTTCCGTTATCCACACCAAAGCGGCCCTGTGCACCACCAGGAACAGAAATGTGCAAGAAACTACAGCAAACGTGGGGGGCATACTAATCGGTTCTTAACACGCTGACTTCACCAATCGCAATCACAATACCAAAAAACCGCTTTTCCCGCCTCTACCACGACGCCTCGTTGAAAGACAGTAGTCACGACTAACGATATTTTAGCTGCATAAGTTATGAAACAGCGCAGGAGGCGCCCTCTAACGCAAGCAAACCGACTTCGTGCCGCTTTCCGATAGTTAGCAAGTTAGTACTTCGAAAGCTTACAGATGGCGCGAACACACCTTTTATATTTATTTATTTCCAGGGGGATAAAACTTATGCAAGAGTGTCTGTAGACAGGGATAACATATTTACAATTCGGTTTTTCAAAGCACACGATGGTATTGGTTTTAGAGTACAAGGGCTTATACCTGGAACAATCCCATACATAACAACCCTTACTATTAATACTAAGGAATATTGCGGTAATCCTTCGTTGGTAAGTAGGAGTAAAACTAGATGAAATTTTACTTAATAACTAGCGGATAACCGACGGGTGCTACCACCCCAAAAAAATTATATATTTCACAGTTAGGGTGAAAAATTGGGCATCCTCACCCTTTATTTTCACTGACAGAACTTCGCTGGCGAAGATGCCCTGTTTTTCTCCCGCGGTGCATATATGACTATTTCTTACACTGGGATGAAAAGTTCGAACTTATCGAGTAGTCTTTTTAAGCAATATTTAAAAATTTTAGTTTATTTTTCATCCAGTGATGTAAGCTGCCTTTGACACTGATAAAAAAAATGTTACTAGTTTGCTAGACACACCAATGGAATCTAACTGGGAGTAAGCGAGACACTTTCGTCCTGCATACAGCGGCGAAAAGTGATCTTTTCACCCAGCAGTAAGAAAAAGGAAACATATTACTTGTTAGGGAAAATGGAAAATTCCTATATTTAATAAATATAGAATATTTCCTTTTTTCCCACCCTTGGATGAGGTTTTGAACTTAGTTAGCCAATATTGGACAATACTTTACCCGACTGATGTTGTTTTGGGCTCTTCTCAGGAACAGGGTGCAGAGGAATCCTCGTACATTGAAACTAATGTGTGAACTTAACCTATATTTGATGATTTGATTACGTAGTTAGTTCGAAAGGACTCACGTGGACACGATATATTTGAAGTCAATCTTGTATGGTTTTAAAGATCTCGTGAAGAATGACTGAGTGTAGTGGTTTTGAGCTTTCTTTTCATTATCACCGTTGTAATAAGATAAGTTTAGCACATCAGTTAAATGATCACTCTTTCACATTAATGCTTCAATGTTTTGAACTGCATTATAACTCACCAGGCAATGAAAGAACACAGTCAAGCTCGCTAACCTGTAGGCAATAAAAGCCAATAACATAAAGAGGCTCTTTTATATAACTAATTCCGAAGCAGTCAAAATACGACCGTAATTAGCAATTGTAAATGCGTTAAAAATGTTGTTCAAAATACTTAGAATGATACATTTTGAGGAATTTTTACGGTGTGGTGCTGTAAATGTTTAATTTGAATGATATTGAATTACTTTATTATTACTCGTCGTTATAATCGAGTGTTTATGTGTTACCTACTATATTTTATTTAATGAGATGTAAAATTTTGTTGATATTTTGGTTAGTAAAATGCTCAAGCAAATTTTGCGCCGTTAAATGTTGTTTCTGAATATTAAACTTCAATGTATAACACATTGAAACAAAAAATATATACTATGTTAAAAATGTATATATCAATCAATCAATCTTCCAGTGTTTAGTTGAAAACAATCCTCTGAAAGCCCAACAATTTCCAATTTAATATTTTTATAAAAAATTAAAAAAATGTTCTAAGCTTTTGCAGCTTTACTGAAAAGTTTTAATCCAAAAAGTTGATTCGGCCGTACTTTAATAAACTTTTTACAGTTTTATTTAAAGTAAATAAACTTATCGAACACATCCAATGATACTTCTTAATATCAGTTTTTAAATTAACCCATTATATTATCTTGCTTGCGATATACAGTTCATATAAGTAAACAATAAATGAAAACAGCAAGACTTTTTTTGGTTGCCTAATATTACAACTATTTCAGGGTATTCTTGATGGATATTTGTTTGGTGAAGTAGACAATGCTGAAACACCTAGTCGCACTCCACCAGGACATTGTGGCCGGCGTAAAGTAACTCATACAGAATTGATAGTTAATGGTGCATCAACGAAACCAGGAGATTGGCCTTGGCATGTCGCAATATACAGAATTGATCGCTCAAACATAAAATACACATGCGGGGGAACACTAATTTCAAAAAATTATGTGTTAACAGGTATGTATTATTTCGTTGTAAGTGTTGAGTTATTAATACAGTCATTTATTAAAACTAGTTAAAAGTACGTGTCTACAAAGTGCGTGTTTACAAAGTACGCATGTCAAAAGTGAAACTTCTTTGGCAAACTAAGTTTTAAGTCTTATAATACTTATACAAATCTAAAACTTAAGGTTTTCGAGACTTAGGAGGAGGGGAAAGGAAAAATATGTTAGCAACTCAACGAATTTAATTGTCATTAAAATATTAAAATTGTCGAACATTATTACAAATTATAAATTTAATTTATTTCTTCGATATTTACATTAAAAGAGTTACATACTCTCGCGCTAAATTTTTTGGCATTGCGATCTGAAAATGAAATATTATTTAAATTTAAAAATGATTAAAAACACATTTGTTTTATATTGATAAAAATAATATAGGAAAATCTAAGATTTTAATGATGAATATTAAATTAAAATTCCTCTGATTTTTTGTAAATAGTAAAAATACCTAACTTCAATTCAAATGTATACAGAATCATTGTAAATTAATTACTTTGGCAATTCTATTTTCAAAATTAAAATTTCGTAAAGAGGATTACTAAACTATTATTATTTTATAATTATGTAAAATTTATTGAAATCTCAAATGACGAAGTGTTAATAAAATTGCCACTTTTTATTTGCCAATTTAGAAATTATTAATTAAATTTTGTTTTTGAATTTAAAAATTAGAAAAGAGAATTTATGAAATTATTTTGTATTCTATGAAAAGTAATATATCAAATTAAAATTCCACATGTTATTTGTGTATATTAATATTAAAACTATCTAACCTTCAAACGAATACGCATAAAAAACGCTGCACGTGATTTAAATAAGGCTGAAACATAAACTAGTTGGTAAATATTCAATTAGCATCTTTTATCTCAGAATGAAATTTTGTAACCTAATATATAAAATAACATCAGCAAAAATCATTTTGAGTGCAAATAAAATTATAACTACTGATGTTAAAATTGTCTACAATATGGTAATGGAGTAGGAATGTTAAATATGTTATTATTTTCAGCTGGCCACTGTGCTACGATTAGGGGAGTCCGTATCTTGCCAGAAGCTTTGAGTGTGGTCCTTGGGAAATTTAACTTAATAGGGGGTGATGCTGAAGCTCAAGAAAGAGAAGTACGTATTTATATTATTTCAGCAAAATAAAATTACTGTCTTCTTAAGACCACACCAGAAAAAGTACTTCTTCGCTATGTTAATAGCAAGATTTATTTTTTCTATATTAATAAAGTAATAAATAACAAGTGTATACAATACTCTATTTGCTCTCTCTCTCTCTCATGTCAAAGTCAAGCCCAAAACAAACTCAATCGGGTATTTTGTATTATTTTTTTACCATCATTATTACAATATCTTATTAGTTTATTATATTTAAATTAGAGCAATTCGTTTACTCCCACGTTTCTATCGTCTAAGTTGTCTTGCGAATTATAGTATGATTTTTCAATCAATTTTCTTTAAACTAATAATGAATTTCTTAAATGATATCTCTAGAATGTCTGGGAGTTTGTTATATTACAGAAACGTATAGAGTTACCCTTAAATGATTTGTAAATTTTATGCAGCCTCATTGGTCTAGTGGTTAGCATGTTCGACTACAGACATGAGGTCCTGGGTTCGAGTCTCGGGTCGGGCCAATTCAAAATCGATATTGAGTTTTCTATAAAGATTTTCTCAATATTTGCCCGAAGTTGGGAAAAATTTGGCAATGTGATTGCTAGTAAATGCCTCAGAGAGCACGTTTAGCCGTCGGTTCTGCGCCTGATATCTCTCCGCAAGCGTCGGGGTCCCGTCACATCGGACTATGAGAGTGAAGGAATAGTGAGTACACTTGTGTACTATGCCTGCCAATTCGCAGTGGAGCAGCGTGGTGGGTCTATGCTCTTAAAATCCTCTCTCATATGAGTAAGGAGGCCCGTGCTCAGCAGTGGGAGGCTAATGGACTGCTACTTACCTTATTGACGTCGACATTTTACATCACTTCCAGGCAATCGCTATAGCTCCATGAAATCGCTATTTGTCTAAAATTTTTCGAAGTGTTATCTTACAGAAGATGAATCGACTAACATCTACAATACAAATTTTTCAGATATATCAAATAATTATTCATGATCAGTTTGATAGACGACTTTTAGAGAATGACATAGCACTTTTGAAATTAAAAAGTGAAGCAACATTTAATGATTATATACAACCCGCTTGCATTTGGTATCCAGAGGCTGTTGATAAGTTGCCAAAGAAAGATATTTATGGAACAGTAAGTACTTATCATAGTTTTATATATAAAAACTCCGACAAGTAGTTAACATTCTTTCTGGACATATCATGTTTTAATTTTCTATCGTAAATATATATTTTTTCTTTTTCCATGCAAGTTCAAATAGAGATTTTGAATTTTAGTGGATAACATCTGAAGTTAATGTAGTTTTCCAATCATTAATCCATTAATTAAATTTATTTTTCGAAAAACTGCACAGCGCTATATATTGAACGCTCAGGGTTAGAACCCTGACCGACCAGGCTCTGGTCCAAAAATTGAGGGAAACCTTAGGTCACCAGTCGCGGGCGTAGCCATTATCATGGCGATTCGTTCTCACCTGGAACAATGATTTTCCAGGGAGCATAGGACGCTTTCCTACAGACTGGTGCTGGTTCTGACCGGACATGGATGCATCGGAAAGTTTTTGTACCAAATCAGCCGGGAGGAATCACCTGTTTGTTAACAGTGTAGGGAACCTATCGAGTCAGCGCATTACATTGTAGCAGATTGTGCTGCTTGGGGACCTCAGCGTCACCTCATGGTGGCGCTGATCGGCGGCGATCTGTCGTTAGGGAGCATTGTAAGCGCGATGCTCTCTAGTGAGAGATGGTGGGCAGAAATGGCCTTATTTTGCGAAACGGCGGTCTCGCGTAAGGAATTTTACGAAAGAGAAAGGGACGCAGGGAGGGATAACGCAGTAGATGCTCCCTTTCACCGCCCAATGAGGCGGTTTACAAGGCGGCGCATGTTTGCCCACCTCATCCTCCTCCATGAATCCTCCATCACACTCATCCGTACCTTCAAGGCAGAATACGAAAGCTGATTCCTTGGTGGCCTCACATGGATCTAGAAGGATCTGCTGGGTTAATGAGTACTGCGAGATCTCCTCCATCACAGAGTCCCACAATCCTGATTGGTCGATGGTCGACCTTAGTGCGTAAATTGCATTTCCCAGCGACAAATTAGCATGTTTTGTCAGTCTCTGCCGTATTGGTGATAGTACATGTTTCGCGGATCTAGGTTTGAACTTCAGCTTTTGATATTTACCGCTTAGCGAAGGCATGCCGCCAAAGATAAAGTTGTTTTTCGGCATTTTTCCACGATACTGGGAACTACACGGTTGATAAATCAAAAAACAGCTACTAGAATATATTTTGTTTCAAGTAAACATGTATTTTTTTCAGGTTGTAGGATGGGGATTTGAGAATACAGATGCCTTAGCACCGCAACTGCGTCAAGCAAAGATGCCCTTAATATCCGATAGCACGTGTATAAAAAGTGACCCATTATTCTACTCCAAGCTTTTGAAGGAGAACAAAAGATTTTGCGCCGGCTATCGTAATGGTACTTTTACACTTTCTCAATAACTATTCTCCTATCATTAAGTTGCCTTTAGGTGTTGAGTGTATTACAAATGTGACGGACGATATATATGAAGAGGCAAGATGATCTATTGTATATACTTAATATTATATGTGTTGATTAACTAGAGCTTTACTTTAACCTCAATTTAAGATATGCAAAAAGCAAATATAAATAGATGGATAATTTACATTAAGATAGTTGATTTTTTTGTACAAGAATAAACTTTTCTGTTGCATAAATTGTCCTTTTTTCTTAAACAGATGTATAGGTATTTGTCATTTTGTATTACACACATACAACTACAAAGTCATCATTTATCAGTGAAGATTGTAGCGATTTTACCTTATACTTATAAAATGATACTCATTTATACATACAAAGTAAGAATAAACAGATATATGCAAATGTTCCTTTCACTTTTTCAATCTCTAATATTAGTTCACACTCTCTCTCATATCTCATTCAAAATTTCAATCGTTACATTTGGTATTAATAGGGTATTTCAAATATTATTAATAGATTAAAATTTAAGATCTAATATTCATATCTGCGATATATTGCATAGCGCTAAAATTTAAAGGTTTCTCTCTACGAAAAAAAAGTTCGTGTTAGGTTTGGTTAGGTAGTAGAGTTGATGTTTTTTATATTACTTTTTTGTATTATAGTTACAATCTAACACTTTTATAGCATCTTAACTAATGTAATAATTTTATAATTTATTGAAAGCACTGCATAAACTTGTTAATAATTAAATGACTTAAATTAACATGTCAACTGCCTGTCACATTGACCTAATGGTTAGAATGTTTGGCTTAAGAGATGAGGTCCTGGGTTCGAGTTCGAGGATCGGGTAAATTAAAAAACTGATATTGAGTTTTTGTTAAGATTTTCTCAATATTTGCACGAACTTGGGAAATTGGCGGTGTACCTCACACTCGTGCCTCGGAGAGCACGTTAAGTCGTCGGTCCTGTGCCTGAACTTTCTCTGGTCGTGTCGGATTGCCGTCACATCGGAATAGAGAATGAACTTGTATACTATGTTTGCCAACCCGCAGTGGAGTAGCGTGATGGATCTATGCTCTAAAAACCCTCTTTCCTACGAGTGAGATGACCTGTACCCAGCAATGGGACGTTAATGCAGCCCATACTTACTTTTTTTAATGTTTCAACAATTTCATAGGTACGTCAGCTTGTAACGGCGACAGCGGTAGTGCATTCCAAGTATTTATACCGGACAAAGCATATGATGACACTGCAGAGGCTGCAGGTGCTTGGTATGTCCGAGGCATTGTTTCTGTCACCATAGCAAGAGCAGACCAGCCCATATGCAACCCTGAAGCATACGGAGTGTTCACAGACGTTGAAAAGTATAAGACATGGATTGAAAACCATACAAAGTAGTTGAAGAGGTGGACATATAGAATTGTGTCATTTACCTCCCGCAAATGTCCTCATTATATTGAATAAGAACAATAGTTTTTTGTATTATAATAAATATTTTTTTGAACTTGCCATCTTTTTGTCCGTCGTCCATCCATCTACAGTGAACTGGTACTAAACACTCTTAAAAAAAGGCTAACCATCATAAATATATATGTATTTATGATAGTTACAAGTTTTATAAAGGCCATTTTCTATATAATATATTAACTGAACCAGCGTAGCATTTTCGTTAATTTAGGCAAATTATTTTACAAATAAAAAAACATACGTATAAATACTTCAATGAGCTATTTGTTGTGTATTACTGCAAAGAGTTTTAGTCCTTTTGGGGCTCTAGATCAGGTGTACCAAACTTCATTTATATTTGTTTCATAGTTATGGTGTGAAAGCGCGGCAGAGTTGCCTTCGCATTTATAATATTAGTAAGTATTGTTACTTTACACCATATTTATTATTGCACTACTATGGTAAGAACTTTCTTCAGAGATGGTTGTGTTCATGACGCAGTGGCATTTAAAGGCGAAACACGAAATGTAAATCCTTAAACTTTAGTAAGCTGTAAATAGTTTAGGAGTAAAAATGTACTCTGAAAACTCTGCAGTAGTAGTATTAGAGTTAACAATCAAGTTTTCTAAACTATAAGTTATAATTTATTTTTACTTTCTATAGGGATCCTTTATGACAGCTTTCTGTTTTTTGAAGAATTCCGCGAGACCTTATAAGATGACAAGTCAAAAAAGTTAGCCAAACAGAAAAAATTAAAGTCAGTATGAGAAAAAAAATACTAATTATTGTTTACAATTTATTAAACAATATTATATAATTTAATATTTACATATATAGGTGAATAAGCGAAGAACAATCACTGTTAGATCTCCAAAATTATTAATGCGACAAAATCAACACAATATCATTCGCGTCGTAGACTCTTTCAAAACGGGTTTCCCCATATTCCTATGCGAATCATATTATTTAATATTATTAGTAAGGCTAATGTTACCAATAATTTGAATCTGAAAGTGACATAAAAGTATGTTTTTTTAAATCATATTTTATTCATTTGATGTGCGTTTTATAGTCAAAAAAATGCGATTCGCGGATTGGTTAATTATGGCATCATATATTTTGTAACTCAAGTCGCCTATTAAATTAGAAAATCTATAATATAAAAATAAATCGCAAAATGTGTTGGTAAGCGCATAATTCAACAACGCCTGGTCAATTTTCACAATTTTTTTTTATGTTCGTTAAAGTCCAAGGATGGTTTTTACGCCGAGAAAAGTTCGAATAAATGCAGGGGAAAACCCTAAAACAGCCCTTTTCTGTTTGCCATACAAACGTTTTCAAACTAAAATGTAGAGTCAATGTACTCACTGTGGTCTAAGCCATGTAGGCGTTTCCTAACGTCAAAGAGTCAATTTTCAATATATTGCTGCTGCACAAAGTTCAAAATCAATTGAATAGTCATAACCCGACTAAATTTAATAGGTAAAAAATGTAAGAGCTATAGATAATTAGTACTGTTGTAATTTAATTTCGAAAATCATGCATAAAACTGCAATCTGCCACATTCTAAATCTTTTTGGCAGAAAGAAGTCTGTCAGGTCTGCTAATATTAAAATAAAAATTGCGAAACGGTGTAGCCCTAATCAATGCAACTTAATGTGTGAGACATTAGACAGCTACACTGGCGCGATGAATGGATGGGTCGAAGTTTGATTTTCAGCAGAACAAATCAGAGAAATAGTATTATCTATTACATATAGGTGGGGAGATAATGACTCGCAAAGAAAAAGAGATACTTTTTATTAATTATATAATAACATAGACGAGATTATTGTTATTATATACGCAAATACAATAACACATATTTTATAAACCGCCAGACGATAATGGACAACCGATGGATGTTTTAGCAAAAAATTGAGGAATATAGGGTGTTCCTCAATATATCAATTCCTGACAAATACTGGAATATCCAAAGTCTGGACTTGCACCTTTGAGTTTTGTTGAAAAGGTAACAAATAGGCTAAAAATAATGAAAACTTCTTTAACCACATGTTTGCCTCATTTTAATTTGAGATTTAAAGTCAGTTTAGGTAAACGCGAAATTTTCAGTAATGTTAAATATCTTGCAGGTATCGTGCCTTATTAGTCAAGTTGAAAGACACTTTAAATTTTCCTTTAATGGGTGACCTTCAATAAGACAAGTCAAAAGTCCATCAATATAAATTTCTTATAAACAAACTAATGACGGTTTTATTATCATTATGTGAGTTATGTTGATAATTTAGTTCCCGACGAGGTTTTAAAGCTCAAACAGGTTTTAAATTAGTGTTGGTATATTGGCTAGCAACATCCTTTAAATAATAAAGATATCCGTTGGTGGGAATCAGTTGGTATTGTGAATACCATATTTTTTGAACATTTTAAAATTTTCAATCAAAGAGGATCGGGTAGTATCAGACAGACAACGTATGAATTGTAGAAGTTACTTTCCTTTCGTTCATATCTTAACAAAGTGAGATACCGCAGTGAGTGCAATTGATTGATTTAATATATTAGATATTGATATTATAACTTTTGACGAAAAAGAAGAAAATCTTTAGTAAGAAATAAAAGTATCAATAAATGATGAAGAAGCTTATATTGGCGTTCTTAGCGTTATGTTGTACAATAGCACGATGCTGGAACACGGAATCGAAACCAATCGATTTTTCCACTTTTAATACTTATCCGTGTATTGGAACTGAGGATATCGCGATTTCTCATAAGCTTGACACGGAAGAAAATCAATATACTTTATTGATAAACAAAACAGTGACGAAAAACACTAAAGTAGTCCTGACACTGGATACTGAAGGAAAAATTACACTGGTTAGTAAAATAATCATTTTAATAATTTTCTTAAGATAAAATATAATGAGAATGTCACTAAAGTCATTGCAAGACATTAATTTTATTATATATAAGCGTGGGGTGCTCGATATATACTGTTGTAAAGAGTACAAGATTTAAAATAGTAAAATGAATTGTTTTGTCAATGTCTCTCTTCTAATCTTAAACATAATAATATTTATATTATACTTTTCAGTTTCTTCATCCATTAAGACATGTTTGTTTTACTTTTTTAAAATATTAATTATAAATGTATGGTTAGTTATGAAATAAGTCGCTTAAGAAGCTTTCTCTTCTGTCTGTCCATACAAACGTAGAAAGAACATTAATTTACTGTCTGATACTGTACCTACAAAAATAAGCATTTTAATGATGCTTATAAGTTTTATTTAGGTGTAAGATAAAAAAATATTTTCGGGACAATAATATGGAAATTCTTATTGTATTAATAATGAGAAAAAGCGACATTGTTTGATTTATTTCGCAGATTAGTTAAGCGTTTCTAGCGTAACAATCTCAGTGATATGATAATACAATCTAAGATGTAGGCGCGCTAACCTGGTGAGAGGTAATCTATCCCTTCTCGTTTCTACACAGCATCATACCAGAATGCAGATTTTGCTTGGCAGCAAGTCTTTGCTGGTAGGCAATATTTTGTTTTTATTTTGTTTAGGTTATTTAAATAATAAAAATGTCAACTGGCCATCACGTAAGTCATGTGTACGTAAAACAGTGAATTCATGTCTCGTATTTTACGTAAATTTCATTTCGACGTCAATTTCACGTAAATGTGTTCACTGGGATTTTTTTACTTTTGTACTTTTAATTTTGTTACAGTTCGATAAAAGTTTTGCCCGGATATCTTCAAGGAAAAAGAAAATATACGAAATAAGAGTTTACAGAGCGCGGGTTAATGTTATACTGATTGTTAAAGGCAAAACTACTGGAGTAGTACCACGTATTATCAGTGTAGTTATCAATGCTGTAGAACATTGTGGACAACCATTGGTATGATTGTATTCGTAATTTGTATGACATCTCGACGCCCGCGTTGGTGCCTTAAAATCATTTCAGACGATTTGAATATGAGCTTTTAATAGATGAAAACATAGACTATTATTGATTCTACTATGTCAGTATCAAATTTTGCATAGTGTGGTTATTCGTTCAAAGCAGCATTATTTAGTTGCTCATTTCTATGTAGAACTCTTTCTTGAGTGTTTTTATTTCCTCCAATTTTATTAAGCTGGCGAAGGGGTACGTTAAGCATTTAGAGTTCAAAAAGTACGCTAATCTTTGTCGCGCATTGTGCAACTGTAATTTTAGAAATCGCTAGTCCATATTAAGAAAGTTGGATCTACAAAACCACAACATTTACTACAGAACTACAGAAGAGCTTTAAAATCTGATGTCTAAATCATGGCAAGTGTGAAACAGTGCCTTGTAGTACACATTGCTCATTTTGAACTTGTGTTTTTGTAGATCAAACTTTCGTAATAGAAACTAATGAAATTTCTATATGGACTTTGCCGTAATCCAAAACTAATAAGAAAAAGTGTATCGCTATAAATTTGAAAAATTTCGTGCCTCCAACAGAACGATCTATGTCCTTTATTTCTAATGTGTGAAGAGTCCTATATTCAGCAGCTGAGCGACAACTGATTGTCATCTTAAGCGCAAATCATGGCAAGAATTGGTGTTAGTTTTCTAAATAGACCTATTATATCTAACTATGAAATTATTGGAATTACAGTTACATTTAACTAGTGCAGATTCAGGATTAGGTGATTATACACGGAACGTAAGCAAGACTCTAAAAGAGGACTGTGGACGGCGTAAAGGGAGCGATACGAAATTTTCTGTCAGTAGTGGTTCGACAAAACCTGGTGACTGGCCATGGCATGCAGCTATTTATAAACAAGATAATACAGAAATAAAGTATATATGTGGTGGAACGCTAATATCCAAGAATTTGGTATTAACAGGTAATTATAGTGGCTTCCAAGTGGCCTTATTGGTGCAATGGTGCGAGTACTCGCTTTTATATATATCTTGTTTTTAATTCACCACAAGGCAAATATAAAAAATTGCATTTTATAACTAGTCTGAGTTAGGACTGGTCGCAGGCGTGGCTACTTACGCCAAAAAAATTATTATGTATTGAGAATTCCCAGAAAAAAAAAACAAATAATTGCAATATCAATTAACGTACGTCCTTGCGGTGTTACCAACGTTGTTCCCGATCCTTTAAAATTATGGAGAAATCTATATTATAATGACCGTCTACATTTGAAAAGAAAATACTTTGCTAAATTTCAACTCAAGTTTTGTTCTCATAAACTAATTTAGTTGTCTATAATCTGGTATAAATCTTCGCATTATTGCCTTTCTTGTGAGACCGGTTTTGGGGTCTTCGGTCGGATAATTTTAAGTCTATAGCGGTTATAGGTAGATACAATTTCATCATTTATATCAATAGATCAATGAATGTTTTCCCAACTACTATATACAACTTTTTATCATTATAGAATAATTAGATTTTAGACTCGTGTTTGCTTTATCGGCAATGCCGTTGAACCTGTTTGGCAAAATGTTTTTACAGTAAACAAAAAATAATATTTTTATTTTGGTTAACAAAAATTTATATGAGTAATCATAAACATAATTCGTTTAATACTGATTGTTGGTTTACATTAATAGTTTAAAAATCTAAAAAACCCTCTAAAATTTATTGTTTTTAAGCTTGTATTATATTATTCATTGTTTAAAATCGAAGGGGTGCTAACTGATAAGGGATGTAGGCACCTCACGCTTTTAAAAAATAAAACGAATATCTTATTAATGACTCTAGTCTAATCTTACACATATTAATATTTATACTATATACTTTTCAGTGTAGTCTTGTACGTGTTTTGTTTTCGTTGTTAAAGTTATTAATCCTGTAAAATTTTTAGATCGATTTATTGTTTAGCGTAATTATAGTGTTTTATTTAAAGTCTAATAAAGATTATTTATAAAAAGCCGTTCGCACCCAAGGAAGTCAACCAACTCGCAATATACCCACATTCAGCTGTAAAGATAAAAAGTCCTATTGTTTTTAAATAAGTGCGCCAAATTTCAAAACAATTCGCCATTTTGAAGTGCTCTCAAATCGAGTTTTATTAAAAGACTTATTGTTCATTTACAGCTGCACAATGTACGTCAGAGAATGGCTTACCTCTTGAGCCTGAAACGCTTAGCGTGTTTCTTGGAAAATTCAATTTAATTGGGGTAGATGAAGGCACTCAAGAACGAGGAGTAAGTTCCTTATACCAATTGTTACTACTATATGACTTGCATGACATTTAAAGGTTTGCTTTTGTACTTAGAAAAAATGTTTGAACCTTACCTTAATTACCTTTTGAAAATGGGACATGAAGGTAGTAAAATAGAGTTGTTATCAGAAGAGTAAGAAACTGACTTCGATTTATTTAAAATCATTGTGCCCTCAAATAAATTGAACATATTTTTAAGTACCAACTTCTGGTCTAAAGGCTTTAAAAGATGGTTCCGTGAAACATGGCAAGAACTAATAACTCATAATAATTCTGTACACGCGCTGAAGGAAAGTAAAAATAATATTACAATTATTATGACAAATAATTTGCAAAAATCGGAAAAAATGAGACCCATTCTGCAGTTTGTATATTTTATCAATGTATTATTCAGGTGTGCTATTATATAAGACACTGCTTGCTCTAGTGCTTAGCTCCTCCCTCGTGCCTCGAAGACCATGTGAAGCTCTCGGTCTTACGCCTGATCTCACTCCGGTCGTATCAGATTATAAGAGTGAAGGAATAGGGAGTGCACTTTTGTACTATGCCTGCCATCCCGCAGTCGTGCAGTTTGGTGGGTCTATGTTCTAAAAACCCTTTCTCCTATGAGTGAGGAGGCCTGTGCCCAGCAGTAAGACGTTAATAGGCTGGTACTTTTTCTCGCACGGCGCTGCTCGTTGTTGCCATCTGTTTTTATATTAGTCGATCGTAATCAGGCCGAAGTTGTCAATGTTATATACAAAGAAGAATATTTGTTTTAATATTTATTATATCTTTATAATACGTGGTGTACAGATTATTCCACAGATAAAATTAAAATGTAATCCACATATTTGATGCATGAAACCCATGCGGTTCCACGACAGATACATATCGGCAAAATATACTCTACTATTTGTTTGAAGCCGGGGGGAGAAGCTAGTTTCTAATAAATATGTGTACTTTATCGGTTTTAATTTTTGGATTATTTCTTTATATAACTAGTTTTTTACGAACAATTAACATTTTCAGGTGGATAAAATAATTTCCCATGAAAACTTCGAGTATCAAAGTTTAGATAACGATATTGCATTGCTAAAATTAAAGACAAATATAGACAATAGCGACTTTGTACAACCCGCATGTTTGTGGTACAGTGAAGATTCGGATAATCTGCCTGCTGGCGATATATTGGGGACAGTAAGTAATTTTTTAATCGCTAGCAAGTTAGCGCTTAACTATCATCTGACCTGCTGGCAAGTGATGATACAGCCTATTGTGGAAATTAGCATATGGCAAGAAAGAGTTCACTCCTTGTAGTTCAAACATAGCAACGTACCGGAACACTTTTTTCCTTGACGGTTTTACTGGTAGGGTACCTATCTACGGCACAAGCGTTCCTCTAGTCCAGGCTCAGATGAATTAGAAAAGATCATGTCTTAAATCTGCTTTGCAGGGAATCGAATTCACGAGATCTGCTAGCGTAAGTACTCGCACCATTGCGCAAATGCCGTCAAAATCTTTTATTTTCTATTATAATATTCGAGCTGTTCTTAGATATGGAGAAATCTGTTCTTGGTGACTGTTTGGATTGCAAAAGGAGGTACTTTTATAAAATTTAGATCGATCGCGAATAGTTGCGACGAGATTAGTGTTCTAAAGTGATCTTTGTATTATTGCCTCTCTTTTCTACTTCGATTTTTTGGAATATCTATTTAGAAAATTTAAAAAAGAAAATTAACTGTAAGTCTTATGTACTATTGAAGCAAAACTTTACACTTTTTGAAACTACATATCTATAATTATTTTTAGATAGTAGGATGGGGATTCGATACAACCGAATCCTGGTCACCTCAACTCCAACAAGCAAAGATGCCTATGGTATCGCAAAGTACGTGTTTAAATAGTAATCCCTTGGTGTACTCTACTGTTTTAAACAGCAACAAATTCTGTGCTGGTTATGGAATGCGAGAGGCAAAATCACGTAACAAGTTGGGCCGAGGTAAGTTTATATATAGGGTTTTAGGACACCGCTTTCGAAAACGAAGATAGACCATAATGACTAATGACACCATTGATGATGGGACGGCAAAAAATATCATCCAGATTAAAAATAAATCATATTTTTAAAACCATCAACTATTGCGCTCTGTCTTCATTTTCGGAAGCGGTTTCTTAACATCTTGTTAAAACTTTTTTGATCCCCAACAGGTCGAGATTAAAAATAGGGACGAGATCTCCAAAACTATTCGCTCCACTAGCTCAAAATTCGGCATATATGTTCTTTCCGCGACGTAAACTTTTACTAAGAAGCGGTTTCCTCATATTTCCCTGGGATTCTGAAATAAGCGGGTAAACCGGCGGGATCAGTTACTATATAATAAACATAGCTGTTCCTCACAGTATCACCCATGTAGTTTTAAGGATTAATATAATGTTTATAAAAACACCTTAACAAATAGTGCATTATTGCATTATTATTATTTGGTCAGCATAAAAAAGGTTATGGTGAGCTAACTTTTAAAGATAACATATGCTGTCGCGGAATTTTTATTTAGAACTTTTGAAGCTCTCAAATGAAAAATAAACCGATTTTGAAACATTTTTCATTGGTACACTGATCTACTTGGTTATATAACAAATTGCAGTAGTCCCAGAGATTGGCGTATTCAAGCAATCAAACTCTTCAGCTTAATAATATTAGTATAGATATATAATATTTTTAAATTTGTTTTCTTTTCAGCTGCATCGAATTGTAATGGAAGCAGCGGCAGTGCTTACCAAGTTTTTGTACCAGACACACCTGATGATTCGAACCTTGGATCTTCAGGTTCATGGCACGTTAGGGGCATTGTGACACTAACAGTATCACGACGTGACTCACCCATTTGCGATCCTCATCAGTACGTTGTCTTTACTGATGTTGAAAAATATGCCGATTGGATAGATCTTCACATAAACAATGAAGAAATTTGAAGATATAAATTATATTACAGACTTTTTCATACTATATAGCTTGATTTCACTTTATTTTGTGCTTTGAATGAAATATATGAATGTCCCGCATATTTTACGTACATTTGAATATTCTCTACAAACGCCTAAGGAATTGGTGGTTGTGAAACATATGTGATTAAATTATAAAAGTTAAATTCTATTTATTTTATTTCAGACCAAAATAAACATACATATATTACCTATACATGAAACATAGAAAATTTTTCTATCTGTGTCCCTTATACAATTAGAAATCATCAAATTCAAGTGTCTCAAACCGGTTCCATTGGAAAGGCAATGATGCAAAAATTGTTTAAGCTCATTAAACTCACTCACTAATTTACTCGGTAGTCACGAGGTCTTCAAAACTATTAGCTGTATCCGCTGAAAATTTTGCTTCATCTGGCTGGAAATGGCAATTAGATTTTTACTGATACTATTAGGTAACCAAAAAAATTCATGAGGTTTTCATTTATTTTTTACATACAAACTGTACATACTGTACAAACTGTTGTGTGTTGATAAACTAGTGGTGTAATTTATTTACATTTGAAAGCATACTATCTTGAAATTGTTAGAAAAATTTGTTTACTTTATGAATTAACACTTGACAGTAAAGATACAAAAGATGGAGTTGACACGATCGATCACCTCCAAACCGGTTTCATTAGAAAGGCAAAAATACTAAGACGATCAACGATTAACATGAAAAGAATACCCACAAACGTCGTCAGTTTTTAATCGCACAATATAACGATTTGGGCACTAGTCAAAAAATACACATCCTTGCGAAACGTATTATCTTTCAATAATTACGCATAAATAGAAATATTTTGCCTATACGAGTATACCAAATATATTTCCACAATGATCTTGTATCGTTGTTGTAAATTTACACTGTATTATATGTACATATACCTATTATACAAACGGTCATTTTATAAAACGAAGTTTTCGTAATATTTTAACGTTGAGGTTAATGTATTTTTTTAACGCTGGGAAATCCTATTCTTGGAATACTTGGGAGGATGTTTCAGGTTATGCCGGACCTATACCGCCTAAAACCCAGCGGTGCTCTTATATCACTCGGAGACGGGGTCACGAGAACGCGACTGACAGACATTTGCAACCACGCCAGCGATGTGCCCGTTTAGGCCCAACTCGGTCAATGACCAAAAATTTATTTGGAAGGTGGCTTGCCTGGAGCACCTGGCAAGCCACCAAGCACCTCGCGGGACCCCTCTTTGTAGGGCAACGGACACCGCATCCGTTACCACTAAGGAGAGAGACGGCAATCGTGGGCCTCTCGCCTCCTTCTCGGCCTTCTCCTGCGACCGGTGGAAGTGGTCACATCCGCCTCCCTCAACCGTTTCGCCATATCCTTCCACGTCATGATATTCCCGCAGAACAAGAGCGTAGCGCACCGTGCTCTTACGCTGCAGACCATCATTTTAATGACGGTGGGTAAGATGTATAGGTTATCTGTTGTCATCACAATTCAGTATCGATAACACAAAATAATTATCTCATCTGAACATATACGCACTTAAAACTTGCAATAGTTATACAATAGAAAAACAAATGCAGCTGCGAAGGCCTTCATACGTTAACATAAATAATAGTTTTAAAATTAACTAACCTAGATATTTAAGGCTATTAACATTCTGTCTAAATAGAATAGTTCCTTTATGATCAGTTTGTTTACCAAAGTTTTTAAATAGGTACTAGTTTAACTCGAAAAAGTTACGTTGTGGTTGTCTAATATAGTTTCTCCTCGGTAATATTATTATATACATACACACATAGCATCACGCCTCATTCCCATAGGGGTAGGCAGAGACAACATCCTTCCACTTGCCACGATCCTTGCATATCTCCTTCGCTTTTTTCATTCTCATTAAACCTTTCATACAAGTCGGTTTAGAGTACTCTTGACCTGGCCGTTATTTAAAATGTCCTGGATTTGGTCCAGGAACGTTCGCCTCGGTCTTCCCCTTCCAACTTTCGCATTCACTCTTGACTCATAAATCCTTTTTGTCAGTCTCCTTTCATTCATTCTCTCTACATGCCCAAACCATCTAAGCATACCTTTCTCAATTTTAGTCACTACGTCTTCTTTTATACCACAACGTTCTCTTATCACACTATTTCTCACTCTGTCACTCAGTTTTAATCCACTCATGCTTCTCAACGCTCTCATCTCTACCGCATTTATTTTACTTTTGTGATTCTTCTGCCATACCCAACTTTCACTACCATACATAAGTGTTGGCACCAACACTCCAGCATGCACTGCCAGTCTAGCCCTTTGAGACACCATCTGGCTATTCATAAAAGCATGCAGAGCACCATTTACCATATTCCCTGCATTCACTCTCCTTTCGATATCACTTTCACATGTTCCATCTTTTGTAAATTTAGATCCCAAGTATACAAATTCTTTCACCTCTTCCACTTGTTCCCCATCTATCAAAATATTGCCATTCATCATAGATTCATCTCGTTCAAAAAGCATAACTTTCGTTTTGTTTACATTCACTTTCATTCCTTTCCCTTTCAAAGCTTCATTCATAATATTTAGCATCTCCTGAAGCTCGTTAGCGGATGACGCAAGTATTACTTGATCATCAGCGTAGAGTAAACATTTTATGAGTAATTCATTCATTCTTAATCCATACATATTATCTTTTATAATATATATGTTATATTATAATATACAAGATCCATATTGACAATAAGCCTTCTTAAGAAGTTCACTTATGAAGTTTTCACTGAATGCTTTTAGATTAACACCTTGTGTTAAATTATTTTTTATAGCCTTTAATTTAATGTCAGTGCGGATAAATTTAGTTGTTATTTAATTATCGTTTAAGAAGCAAGTGTCTGGTTTTCTATATATTTTTATTAAGGCTTTTAATTGAATATTATATGGTAGAATCTAGTTTTATTGTTTATGACCGTGTAGAATTTATAGTTGCTTTTTGACAACAGCGTAAGGAAAAAAGGAGCCAGCGATTATGGACCGCCATGTTGATGTGTATTGGAAAGTAACGCGAAAAATAAGAATTGTGTAATGCTAAAGCAATGATTACTGTAAAAATAAACTAAGGTACGATTAAACAAATTAGTTTATATATATCAGGTAATAAAATAAGCGCTTCGCAATTGAAAAAGAGAATAAAAGGCGATAATATTATCGTATCAATCAATAAATGAAATGCATTCAGTATCAAATAAATCATGTAATTATAAAACATTTAACAACAAATAAGTCTTTTTTTATTCATTTATATGAATAAATTATACAAGTTGTTACGTCACTTATAAAATTTAAAGATATTAAGACAGTATTTCAAAAATTATTTAATTATTACTGTCCTACCTTTTGTACTAATGATATGTTTTTAAGGTTTATGTTTTAATGATTTGATTATTAAAACAAGGATGTCTTTAGATGATAGAAGGCATTTAGCCTTTTTGTACGTGGGGATTACTCTTTGACACTTGATCCGCTGCATTGATGTACCGGTAGACCATTGATGAAACTATAGTTATTCCTACCAGTTGTGATCATACTCTCATTTCAGTTCAGGTAACTTAAAATCCAGTCTCTGTAGACAGCTACGTCAGTGAAAACTGTATAAGCGTTTGGATCACAGATAGCAGCATCACTTCGTGCTAAAGTTACTGATACAACGCCTCGAACATACCACGCGCCATCTAGATAGTCTATGCGACGGTAACCAAAAATTCCCGCATTTGGATCTCTGAAATCATCTCTTACAAAAACCATAAATCCCCCGCCACTATCACCATTGCAAGCAGATGTTCCTGTAACGTAAAATCAAAATAACATTATTCCAGTAGGCATAATAAGCTCAATTGACTTGTAATTTATATTTTTCTTTGAACAAGAAACGGAAATTATGTTGGTAGCATATCAATACTTGCAATATATTAATAGGGATTAATGATTCTGCCGAGTATCGTTAATTTGCTCCTAAAATTGATCATTCTCATAGTACGTTGGCAATATATATGAAATAAAATTGTATATAAGATTTATTTATATAAACGTAATAATATTTACAGGAAAAAGAGCGAAACCCACGAGTTTAACACAAGAAAAAAACAAACTTGTGATCTCCTTGAAATCTCTACATATTTTCAGGAAATAGTTTAAAAACGTCCTATTACAAAAGGCTTATACTAATATTGAAGATTATTTAAGCGACAAAGATGTTGGAACTTGATTCCAGTTGCACATGAAACCTAAACACATTGTAACTTAAAAAACTATGTTTAAAGAAGTAACCGTTGAGTTTCTAGCCGATTTCTTCCAAGCGGAATCAACTATCCGAACCGGTGGTAGATGTACTACCAACGGATAGAATACTGACGATTTAAAAGTACCTTTTCAGCCTCATTGAATATAAAGTATATTTTAATTTAATGTAGTTATAATATATGGTGTAAGACATTTATTTCCATAAAGAATATATATTCACTTACATGAAAACTTATATTATATATAATATAATATTCAATTATAGGCTAATACATAATAAAAATTTCTGCACTTTCGCTGATACATTTCTGTAAACAAACATATTACTACTTAAAAGAAGACCAAAATTTTTTTGAAGTGAACAAATAGTAAATTACAGAGGTTAAAAATATACATTAAAACAAAATAAACAAATACATATATAAATATAAATGAACTCTTTCCATCAGTGCCTGGTTTTGAGGTCCTATGTGTAATTGGAATCAAGTTCACACAGTTTTATCTTTTAATTATTATCCAATTTTAGCAAACGATCCCTGTTAAAAAGTGTTTTTAACATATGCTCGAATAGGCAAATGATTTCAGAGCCTTCTTGTACAAATATTGTGAACTTAAAGTTTATTCCAATTTCTACGAAAGCTGTGTAACTCTAAAAATGTTATTGCGGTCAAACGAAATATATACACACAGGCACATTAAGCGGAAATCAAAAAATGTTTCATATCAGTATCACATAAGGTTATGAGATTGATATCAAACCCTTTTTTTTGTTAGTAATATATTTCGACGCTGTCAGAACTCTTTGAATTTTACTTTTAGAAAACCTTAATATTTTACCCTTTTTATTCGTGGCCTTAAGTATGTTTTCGGGTAAAATAGAGTAATTTTAGAAAAAGTTCAAACGGATTTTACTTGTAACTTTAAGTTTATAATATTGACAATTCGCTCACCGTTGCCGTATCCAGCACAAAACTTTTTTCCATTCAAGATGTTCGTGTAGAATAGAGGATCAAACTTTATACAATCTATATCTGCCTTTTTAGGCATCGTAGCAGCTTTAAGAGTTGTCGAAAGTGAATCTGTGATATCAAAACCCCAGCCGACGACCTGAAGTCAAAACCAATTATCGTAATTATTACATTTCTTACAATATTGACTTATGAAAGATGAATTTGAGATTATGACCATAAACCATAACTGAAAATGTAAGAAATGTGTTAAACATGAAATATATTTAGCATGATATGAAAAATATATGAGCGTAAGAGTGCCGATGTCGTTAAAATCCTATAGTAGTATAAATCATTATAAAATAGCAATAAAATATTTGTTTATACCTATTTTTAAGCACATACCCTCAATCTGATACAGTCCTATGACAGACAAAAAAGTTTTGGCGCCTTGGTAGAGGTAGTAGAAATATTGTAATATTTACTTGCGATGTTTATTACTTTTTAGCAGACACTATTTTATTAAAGATATGAGACTCCTCACTTGTTTAAAAAGAGGGATACTTCATAATTTATAGTTTATTAATTACATTCTTTCAATTCATTGATGTATCTTATTGTATGCCTATGTATAAATACTTAGTTGTAAAATGCCACGATGAACCATTATATAAGTCGATGAAGAGAAAGTTTATTGAATCGAAAGTCGTCTATTCAATTTTAATTACTTTCAATAATCTATGCGTTTTACGTTTAAAGAGATATTTTAGTAGGTAAATATACCGTGCCATTGATGTCGTGTGTACCGAAGTGATCATATATGTCATCAAGCCACAGACACGCCGGTTGGACGTAGTTATTAAAAATTGCCTCTGTTGTCAATTTCAACATAGCAATATCACTGTTAAGAGTTTTGTGGTTGAAATCATCGTGTACAATAACACTTAGGACCTAAAAGTACAAAACGTCAATAAACAACCAATCAATCAACAATCACAAATAATAATTATGTTATTGGTTACCGACATCTTTTTCTTGTAAAGCTATATCTGTCCCGACCAAAGAATGTTTACCTAGTAATACTTTAATAGATTCTGGATTCACTGGCGCTCCTCTCATTGTTGCACAATGGGCAGCTGAAGAAATAGTAAATGTTTTATTATATACAACGAAACTATACAAATCTATTATGTCTTAAGATGGAATCTTACCAGTCAAGACGATATATTTGCTAATCAGGGTTCCTCCGCAAATGTATTTTAATGTATATTTTTCCAGACGCATTAGGGCCGCGTGCCAAGGCCACTCCCCTGCGTTAGTTGGTGATCCATTAACGATTAACTCTGTGTATGGTCTATTCTTCCTTGGTCTCCCGCAAAACTTGTCTGGTGCTTTATCATACAGCTTTGTTACACTTTCTAGCACCTTTTGGAAGTAGGTCTATAGTGAGAGAAAAAAATTAAAACTATTGTATAAACATAATTAAGCTTATTTATTTTTCTAAATTGAAAATAAGTTTTATGTGTAAAAATAACATATTTTTAATTTATTTATTCACATTATTGTACACCACTGTTACATACTAAGTAGATTAAAAGTTATACTAAGGCGGTCTTATCGCTTGATAGCGATCTCTGCCAGACAACTTTAAGAGCAAAGAAAGACAGTAAACTTAGTAAACTAAAGAAAGAAATAAAATATAAAAATGCAATTTTTTAATTGAAACGGTGAACCATACCAAATTTAAGTTACTTTTGTATGTAAGAAAATAAAAAATTAAATAAAAATTTATTCAAATAATCTTATATAGCACGTCTGAATCAATTATTGGCTGACCAAACCTAAATTTCTTACTGTGCAATAAATTGTTTTTTCACCCATAGTCATAATAAATGAATTTAAAAATATTATTTAATACGAGAGATATTATTTAGTATATTTAATACGAGAGGCGCAAATGACATGTTCATCTATTTAGTAGTTGAGACAGGAATGTTAGCACGGGGGATTTCAAAAGAAATCCAAACCTCTAGATATGGCGAAAGTTTTATATCCTCAGTATTAAGATAAATCCAGGAAAATGCAGAGTACTTACCTGTTGATCAAGACATTGCAATTATTTTGCCAAAATAAATTTCTTAAAAAATGAAATGAATGAAAGTGAATATAAAGCAAACGATAGTTATGCTTTTTGAAAATGATGAATGGAAATATTTTGTTAGATGGGGAACATGTGGAAGAGGTGAAGGAATTTGTATACTTGGGATCTAAATTTACAAAAGATGAAACATGTGAAAGTGATATTGAAAGGAGAGTGAATGCTGGGAATATGGTAAATGTTGCCCTGCGCACTTTTATGAATAACCAGATGGTGTCTCAAAGGGCTAGACTGGCTGTCCATGCAGGAGTGTAGGTGCAAACATTTATGTATGGTAGTGAAAGTTGGGTATGGCAGAAGAAGCACAAAAGTAATATAAATGCAGTAGAGATGAAAGCGTTGAGAAGTATGCATGAATTTTAACTGAGTGATGGTGAAATTGAGTAAGAAATAATGTGATAAGAGAACGTTGTGTAAAAAAAGATGTAGTGACTAAAATTGAGAAATGTATGCTTGATGGTTTGGGCACGTAGAGAGAATGAATGAAAGGAGACTGACAAAAAGGATTTATGAGTCAAGATTGACATTTTAAAGAAAAGGCAGGTCAAGAGTACTCTTAACCGATGAACTTGTATGAAACATTTAATGAGAATGAAAGAAGCGAAGGAGATATGGAAGCATCGTGGCAGTGGAAGGACGTGCTCTCTGCCTACCCCTATGGGAATAAGGCGTGATGCTATGTATATATGTACGTATACGTAATCTTAAAATTATATATTAACGTTGTGTGAATATTTTAGCTATATTTCGTGTAACTCTTCTATGGATTCATTGATGCCCATTATATGCCAATGTTTTAATTAATTATGGCCGATTTACAGGCAAACATTGAGTTAAATGTATTTATACAATAACAGTTTATTGAACATATAATTTAATGTAAGGGATCTTCTTTACGTAATGAATTTGTCATTATGTATACAAAAAAATCTTACCCGATCAGGATCATCACATTGTTCTATACCATTAATTTTCAAACTTAAAACATACGCTGGATGGTGTGGGCTTTTTCGTCCGCTTATAGTAAACCGTACAAAGGATACATCTTCGAGTAGTAAAAATGTAAAAATGTTATTAACTATGTCTGGATCCTCTGAATGTTTAGACTTTACATGCCACTGAAACAAAAGGGAAAGATATTACTTTTTGAGACGTTTCTGAGTAAAGAATTTTAAATATTGAAAACACATTTTAAATTGTTGGCTGTGTTGGAAGCTTATAATCTATCTTTAGATATTTCCTTTAATAACTCTATGGTTCAAATATTCGTTTCATTAGTAGAAGTGACATTCTAAGCATAGAAAATTTAGCAAATTGTATATTGTGAATGGTTTAGGTCATAACTGTGTGAATGCATCAGCCATCGTTCAGTACCATTGCATTCCGGCTCTATGCTATGTATAATGATTTACTTTTTAATAAATCAACTCGTTATCACCTTAAACTTTATCTATACCTATTTTTTTATACTTTATACCACACATACAATACTAGTTAGATTTAGAAACAAAGCAATGTTTACGATAGCGAAGTGAGCAAAGGTAGCCTTATGGTTATAACGATCTATCAGATTTTCTTTGATGAGAGGAGAAGAATACTTATAGGTTAGAAAAACTATATTCAATGCATTAGCTTAATTAGCAATTAATTATATCAAGCAAATGGATAAAAACTTAGCTTTATAAACGTTGAATGAATAAATTAAAACTTTCAAAGAGATTTTCCGAATAAAATTTCTGGCTGTTGCAACAATTGAATAAACCTTTTGTTTTCTGGCCTTTATTTAGTAGATAAAAGAGTCCAAAAGAGATATCGAAGATAGTATTTTAAAATTGTAATGAACATGTGACATGGAAGCTGACCGACAAGCCGGTAGAGCACGTCATGACTATCAAATATATTTATCATGCAATTACGGCGGCTAGTTGTACGTTGTGTTCAGGGATAAACATGAATAATTTGCAATTCGACATTTATGCGTGATTTGAATATAATTTTTAACAACTGTCATATATGATACTAATAAACAGATTTTTTAAACCTGTAGTGAAAATAGCTTAATTTTTTTCTTCAAAAGAAGAACATAAAACTTTAATTTGTGGTGTTTTTTGTATAATTAGAAATTTGAGCGTTAATTATGAGACTGTATATTTTTACACCAATAAATTTATTAGTATTACTAACATGATTATTAGTATTACGAATAAATGGTGTCTCAATTGATGAACCTAGGTCTCTCCGAGTGATTTTCGTAATGTTCTACCTGTCACCACTTCTATCCGGCGCCAAGCGATAATTCACATTAATTTTTCTAAATGGTAGTCTACCAACTCTGCATTTTTTGGAGCTGGGCCGCCACTATGTAAGACATTGGCGTTGCAGAATGCTGGGCCCCGGAACCCCAATGAGCTATTGGCTTAATATGAGAACGGCGCTTGGCTATTCGTTGGGCAAAGAACTTAGTTCTCTTACAAACCCTGATTGAATTGAATCCTGATCATATCATATAGAACAGAACATAGCCTTCTTTATCATTCCAGAAAATATTATCTTGATCTGTAGGTTGATTTTCAATGTAACATAAGTTGCCAGGTCAAGTCCATTGGCCCTGGGCCCGTAGACAAGTCACTTTCGAAGATTGCTAACGCTTAAAAAATTTATGGGAATGACGTTTCACTTTTCGATAAGAAACGTCATACGTATATATTTTTTAAGCGTTGGCAATCTTCGAAAATCACTTGTCTACGGGCCCTGAAATGTTTCCGGAGATACTAACTTTTATCACGTCGTATTCATTAGTGTTGTAATGGTTAGAAATTAACGAGTCCATGAGAAACTGGAGGCAACTCCTTTTTTGTTATCATTCAAATGATTCTAGTGAATACATGCGAATTACTGAGACCTATTTCAATGTTAAGAAATATAAAAATGTTTCCGTGTAGTTGACACTTAACTAAAGATGACTTGCAAGACTACTTAGACGATAGAAACGCGTGGGAGTGAACGAGTGAGAATAACCCGATCATGGTAACAAAAAAAAACCAGACTGAGTTTGTTGCGGGTTCTTCTCGGATCAGGGCGCGTAGGAACCCTCGTAACTTTAGATTTTAAGCCGTTCTTGAGTACCATCATCAGACGTATATTAGAATCAGAGTGTGGAAAAAATATATAATTTGACGATTCAAAAGTGCTGTAATATGCCTACTCGAATAAAGATATTTTTGATTTGATTGGATTTAAAGGAAACTAAATAACAATAAATAATGTACGATTATATTTGTGATTGCATTTAAGTAGATTTACGTCTAGAGTACTTACAATTTTAACATTGGCTATGATGTCCAATTTTAATTTAATTTCTGTGAAAACTGGAAGCTCCTGATTTACCTCGACTGTATAATCCTCCTGAAGGTAATGCTCGAAATATGCTGCGATTTTAGAGTTGTTCTTACAAAATTTTACTTCATGAATTGGAGGGCGATGGCTTCGTGTAGTTATAATATTCTTTATACCATCCAAAACAATGAGTACCAGCACTAAGACATTTATGTTTGCCATATTATAGTCGCTTGACACAGATAGAAATGTATGCAATAAATTATTTTTTTTCTTTAAAAGTAATTTTCATTTAACGGAGCTCGTGAAAAATATGTATTGCTGCATGATAATTTTTCAACTTAATGGTTAAATGTATGATGAGGACAAGAAAAAAGTATTTTTTCTCGTGGAATTAGTTAAGCAATAGATGGAGCTTTAAGTCAGGTTTAAATGGCTTTAAATGCTTTGGCTTTGTGATACAATTTAATAATGATATTAATCCAGTGACACATAAATGCCAACTTGATGAACGTGTAATTCTAATACAACACCTTAAAATGGTACTAGAAACGATGTGAGATAACGTCAAAGTTATTTCTGAAGATGTTTTCCTCATAACATCTGATCGTTGATATGCATAATATTGTTTTATTTCTAATAACAAACAAAACACTAAAAACACTTTTTCTAACACAACACTATAAAGACGAAATTTTAATATCGTACCACTGTTTTAAATACATATATGTTACACACAATATATAGGATTCCACGATGACACTTTAACTCTGTTATAAATATACCGAAATGTTATTTACTATTAGGCAAGACGTTATCTTAGAAAACTGGTTTTCTCAATATTTTTTATACAAGGTTGAGGTCATCCAGTGTTTACTATACTGAGTATTGCCTTTGCAATAACAGATATTAGTTAATTTTTCATGAATATTCTTTTTAAAATTTAATGTGGCTCATAATATTTATTACAATTATATCGTATTAAACGTTTTACCATTTCACAGCCATCCACTGTTAAATAAATAAACCTTATAAGGCCTTGACTCTTACACGCCATATTATTTGATAAAGTTCATCAAAGACATACTAGATGGCACTTTTTGTTAGTTCTTTTTATCAGTATTGTTTTATTTAACATTTAATTTGTGTAAACAGGAATAGTTTGCGAGAATTATATAATTCTAGTTTGTATTATGTTTTGTGTTTATTTTTAATTATTTATTACTTGTTTAAGCTGCCTCATTGGTCAAGTGGTGAGCATGTTCAACTACAGACATGAGGTTCTGGGTTCGAGTCCCGGATCGGGCCAACTCGAAAGCGACATTGAATTTCATTAAATTGACAGAAAAGATAAAATGTCTGTAGGCTTGTTATATGTAGCTCATTGGAACATGATCCGCTGCATTGATATACCAGTAGTCCATTGATGGAGCTCTTGTTATTAATAGCAATTTTGATCATACTCTCAGTCATCAGTCTCTGTAGACAGCTACGTCAGTGGAAACAGTATAAGCATTTGGATCACAGATAGCTGCATCTCTTCGTGCTAAAGTTACTGATACAACGCCTTTAACATACCACGCGCCATGTAGTATATGTAGTAGTTAATGTGATAGTAACCAAAGTGATGAAGTGATGTTTACACATTTATATCGTAATAAACATTTTACCATGTCACAGCCATCTACTAGAAAATAAATAAACCCTATAAGGCCTTGACTTTTACACTCCATATTGTTTGATTTAGTTCATGAAAGATATACTAGATGGCATTTTGTTAGTTTTTGTCATTATTTGACATTTAATTAAATGTCAAATAAAACAATAATAATAATAATTCTCGCAAAATTTGTGTAAACAGAAATAGTTTGCGAGAATCATTTAACTATCGTTTGTTTTATATTTTATGTTAAGCTTAAATTATTTAATAAGTGTTTGGAAGGTGGCATACAATTTATCAAAAAATTAACATGACAGATCGTCATCGTCGTCGTCGTCGTCGTCTCAACCAATGGACGTCCACTGCTGGACAAAGGTGCTCTTAATGAATTCCAATGGGCCCGATCTTGCGCCGCTTGTATCTAGCGGTTGCCAGCGACCCGCCTGATATCATCGGTCCACCTGGTGGGGGGGTCTGCCGATGCTGCGTTTTCCGGTGCGAGGCTGCCATTCTAGCACCTTCGGGCCCCAACGTCCATCGGTTCTGCGAACTATGTGCCCTGCCCATTGCCACTTCAGCTTTGCAATTCGGTAGGCTACGTCGGTGACTTTAGTTCTGCTACGGATCTCCTCATTTCTGATGACACTTCATACCTAATTATTTATTTATAATTTAAATCGAAGGTGTTGCTAGAGTATCAATTTGTAAATGTAGCCTTAACAAAGGCACTGTTTCCCACATCATTTTTAACTGCCCTAAAATCTCCTATCCTATTTATGAAATTATTCCTTCCTGAGTTCCTTTCCCTTTAAATGTTGAATCTTTATTAACACTTGTACATAGACAATTTCTAAAGTAATATTATAAAGTGTAAATATGTGTTTCTTGTATTTATGTTTGTAATGTTTTCACACAATAACTACTGGACCGATTAAAAAAAATGTCATAATTAAAAATCAGCTTTTTCTGCACTAAGTGACATAAGGTATATATATATCTAACTGTCTCAAAATAATAGGGATCCCTAATAAAAATGAATTAATGTAACTCAAGGTGTGAAACATAAAATCTGTTATCGAGTGCGTTACGGAGACCATTGATGATAGAACAAAAATGTCCAAATTTTTATATGTCCAACTACTATATTTATGCTACTATATCTACTTTTTTAACCGAATTAAAAAAAAGGAGGAGGTTGTCAATTCGTCTGTATTTATTTTTATGTTTGTTACCTCATAACTTTCGACTGGGTGAACCGATCTTCATGATTTTTATATAAAAGGTGGTGCTTGTCGTAGGGTTCTATATTTTTTAAATCCAGTTCTTATGATGGTATCCATGAGAAAACCGGATTGGTCTTAAATTTGCATTAAGCATGTACTCGACAGATGGACGAATAACTCAAGATCACTCCGACCGATTTCGATGATTCTTATTTTATTGGAAAGGATATACTTCAAGGGTTGTTTGGTGATAGTTTGGTTAGGTTTTGCTTATAGGATCCATGACAAAGTCACGGAACTCTTCAATTCTTAGGACCAAATTAGTGATACTCACCAGAATCTTTTATAAGATCTCCGGATATTTGGCGAATTTTCTTGTAAGCTTTAGTATTTCTTTTTTTTTTGAGATATTAAAATGAATATAAATAAGGAAACCCATAGTTCTTAAACTTTAAGACAATTAGTGATTACCAAATTGGAATATGGGTACTAACCCTCTCAGTACTCCGAAGGGTTAAGTAAAATGATGCTTCAGTCGCAACGAGAGTGGGTTCGAGTCCCACTAAGGGTGCTCAACTTTTGTAAAGGCTAACGACCACTTCAATGTTGTAGGTCGGAAACCAACCCAGGTTCAAATATCTTCCGACATTAATTTTTTTTACATTTTCCTACATAAGCAACATTATCGTAATACAAAAACAATATCTATAAGTACGAAAATTGTATGCAAGGTGTTAGGAGACTGCTACCGAAAACGAAGACAGACGATAGCACTAATGATACCTTTGAGGATGTGACGAAAAAAATACGATCCTGATTTAAAAAAAATATTAAATTGTAAGGTTTAATAAAATTTATTGGTAATATTAATTGTAATACTCATAATATTATTGTTTAAAAAGACAATATGGAAAAAGAATGTTGTGAGGGGTTTTGGAGTTTTATTGGCGTGGCTGTCCTTACATTTTTAAAACATTTTATAAGCAATATTTACGCTCCAACGTGTTAGTACAGCTAAATAACACGACCCGAGTATTTTTATTTTGTTTCATTATTGATTTATTTTAGTAAAGTGATTTATTTCTTATGAAACCATACTTTCATTTATCTGTACTAATATGAAGTAAAAATAATACTAATAAAACGTTTTAATGCCGATTTTTTTAAAATAGGATCGATTATTCTCTGTCCTATTAATAAAGGTGTCATTAGTACTAACGCATGTCTTTGTTTTCGGGAGCGGTCTCCTAACACTTTGTATTTTTCTGTTTTTATGGAAAGTATTATGTTTTGATGAACGATTGTGGATTTGCGGGTTACTATGTGTATGCTTTGATGATGCGCGCAGATTCTCTAACGAGCTTACTTGCTTGATTGTTCTTTCCAATCCATCATTATGTATTTTGGGTAAACGAAAACAAAGTGCAGAAACATATATCCAGGGAGTATTAGGAGTAGCTTGCCAATCTCTAAAAACCTTCTCGCTTATGAGAGCGGAGAACTGTGCCTAGCAGTGGGACGTTAATAAGCTGCTACTTACTTTAAACAATCGTATCAACACAATATCTGTTTACAATACATCTATACTACATACGCAAGTGTTTTGGTACGGAGTAGAGGCCTATATGAGGGGTATTTATTTCTTACTGTAAAATCCCTTGTTTTGAAATAAAATCAATAGTGGAATACGTTATTTTATGTTAAAAGTTCTTTGTTAAATATATCAAGAGAAACTTTTTACTTTTATTTACCATCACGTGGGATCACAGAGATGTTTAACAAATGAAAACAAATACTAGTATATACGAGTATAAACATAATTGTTCCCCGTTCAGTTCTCGATCCTGTGTGAATATGGGGAAATCCATTCTAAGTGAGAGACCACGTCACGATAGGAATATGTATGCCGTAGTTTTGTCAATCGAGCAAATAGTTTTGACTCTTATTAGTTTTACAGATGTTAATTTGAAATTACAGATAGAAATATCGATTTTATTTCGGTTAAGGCAAGTAGCTGCTTATTGACATCTCACTGCAGGGCACAGGCCTCCTCAATCATTGAAAACAAAGTTTTTAGAACATATAACCACTACAATGCTCCAATGTTGGATGGCAGAAAGTTTAACTTATTTAAATAGATTTAACCGATAGTGAAATCTATGAGCCTTTACGACTACAGCAATATAACCCCTATAAGCCATCGCACACGGATTTAGACGGTGTACTCAACAGCTTTGTCGTCGAGCTTTCCTATACAATGCAGATTATAAAGTTATTCCTAAGTCTGTATAATTTAACGATATATCTTTACTTTGGTAACTTAACTCGCTAACAATTGTTGTGGAAAACAAACTTATCTTAAGAACTTTGCGAAAGTAGTTGTTATGTTAAGTCGTGTTTTCTTTTCCTCATTGTACGTTATTTTAGTTAAGAAACATCGAATAAATAAATGTTTAGGACGTGCTATGTTGATTTCCTGCATTAGTTTACGTTCATGTATGTGTATACTAGAAATGTCCGCGGTTTCACCCACGTAGATACCGATCTCGCGGCAGGAGAAAGTTTAATAAGTCGGACTAAAGATTTATTTTTAGTATCGTAAAAGTTTAATTTTTAATTAACTTAATTAACGAATAAAACAGTAATTTTGGTAAACATAGTCTTATCTACCTATGTGTATACATGTGAATAAAATGAACATGTCCATCTCTATACTACTACTATTTCGTTATACCTTTTGAATGGAATGTCCGATTTTATTCATTTATAAAGCATTTCACAGGTATTGAAACGGTCTATAATATGTAATATATTAAAAATATTTTTATAGTATAAGGATTAATAAAGGGGTATGACTAATAGTGTTTGATAATAGTACATTTATTAACTTTTAATGTAAAAACGTAGTAATAGTGGCATAACTACAGTAGATAGATATACGATATCGTGGGTTTTTTTGAAGATATTAATACGTACTATAACAACGTACAACACTTCATTGTTGTATCCTTAATAGTCTCCGCAACGCACGCGATGGCATTTTATGATTAATTGTTTTATGCCTTGGCTTACATTGAAGCATTTTTATTAAGAGTCCCAATTTTATTTTGAGAAAGTAATATAGCCTGTATAGAGAAAATGCAGCTTTCTAATGTCGAAAAACTTTTGAAATCGGTCCAGTAGTTGTGTGAAAACATTATAAACATACATACATAGAAAAACACAATTGAACTATATATATGTCATAAGTAATAGTGGAAACATGATTGATTTGTTTATCAGTTGTACTCAACTGTAAATTTTAAGGTGTATAATAATTGCTTCCCCAATAAATAAATACATCGACGTTGGAAGGCACGCTTGTCGTAAATGCAAGTTCACTATTGTTCAACAAAATGGAAAATATTATATATCTGTAACTGTAGACGAGTCCAGCTAGATAGGTCCAGTTTCGAGAAGGAGGTCAATCGCCGAATCCAACTCGGTTGGGCAGCGTTCGGAAAACTACGGCAGATCTTTTCGTCTAACATCCCTGTGTCAGTCTACTTTCATTCATTCTCTCTACGCGCCCAAGCTATCTAAGCATACCTTTCTCAATTTTAGTCACTACGTCTTCTTTTATACCACAACGTTCTCTTATCACACTATTTCTCACTCTGTCACTCAGTTTTAATCCACTCATGCTTCTCAACGCTCTCATCTCTACCGCATTTATTTTACTTTTGTGATTCTTCTGCCATACCCAACTTTCACTACCATACATAAGTGTTGGCACCAACACTCCTGCATGCACAGCCAGTCTGGCCCTTTGAAACACCATCTGGCTATCAATAAAGCAGTGCAGAGCACCATTTATTTACCTTATTCCCAGCATTCACCTCCTTTCAATATCACTTTCACATGTTCCATGTTTTGTAAAATCAGATCCCAAGTATACAAGTTCTTTCACCTCTTCCAACTTGTTCTCCACCTATCAAAATATTGCCGTTCATCTTAGATTCATCTCTTTAAAAAAGCATAACTTTCGTTTTGTTTATATTCACTTTCATTCCTGTCCTTTTCAAGACTTCATTCATAATATTTACCATCTCCTGTAGCTCATTAGGAGATGTGGCAAGTATTACGTGATCATCAGCGCAGAGTATACATTTGATGAGTAATTCATTAATTCTTAACCCATACTTACTTAAATGTGTATGTTGTCAACTTGTAACGTACACATTTAAGTATACGCAGACGAAGTTGCGCGAGTTAGCTTGTAAATAATATAATATAGTTATCTACACTAATGTTCTTATCAGGTTTATGTGAGTTAATTTTTGAAACAAATAAATAAACATGATATGAATTTACTCTAGAAAATTGACTATAGAGAATTGTTTATGAAAATATTTTACAGGAGCTGAGCAACGAGAGGCCAACCGCAAACTTTGATGGACTACCCTTGTTCTAAGTTTACTTAGTCTTAAGACGAGTAAGAGTTACTACCAATTTAGGACCGTAGTAAAAGGGCATTTCCTAGCAAGAAATCACAATGTTATATAAATATAACAGCCCACTTACATAAGTCATGTATTTTTCTTATCAACCTTTTTGAAATCTGCTTTCATTGACATTACGATGCTTCGATCGAATATCTTAATTTTTTTATTAACGTCATATTCACATACATACATCAAACAAATATGACGACCGCAAAGTAAAAAGAGTCCAGTAAATGTAAGTAAGGACTGCCTCATTGGTCTAGTGGTTAGCATGTTCGACTACAGACATGAGGTCCTGGGTTCGAGTCCCGGGTCGGGCCAATTCAAAAATCAATATTGAGTTTTCTATTAAGATTTTCTCAATATTTGCCCGAAGTTGGGAAGTTGGCGGTGTGATCCACCCCCGTGCCTCGGAGAGCACGTTAAGCCGTCGGTCCTGCGCCTGATCTCTCTTCGGTCATGTCGGATAGCCGTCACGTCGGAATATGAGAGTGAAGGAATAGAGAGTACACTTGTGTACTATACCTGCCAATCCGCAGTGGAGCAGTGTGGTGCGTCTATGCTCTACAAACCTTTTCTCATATGAGTGTGGAGACCTGTGCCCAGCTGTGGAACGTTAATGGGCTGCTACTTACATTTAAGTAAGTAAGTAAGTAGCAGCCCACTAACGTCCCACTGCTGGGCACAGGTCTCCACACTCATATGAGAAAAGGTTTGTAGAGCATAGACCCACCACACTGCTCCACTGCGGATGGGCAGGCATAGTACACAAGTGTACTCTCATAGTCCGAGTGTATCTCCGAGACACGGGGGTGGATCATACCGTCAAATTTTTCCCAACTTCGGGCAAATTTTGAGAAAATCCTAATAGAAAAGTCAATATCGATTTCCCGCCCGGGACTCAAACCCAGGACCTCATGTCTGTAGTCGAATATGCTAACCACTAGATCAATGAGGCAGTCCAAAGAGTCCAGTAATATACCCTGATTTTATAAGACAGTGTTACAAAGGTAAGTTATTTATAATTGACTTTTGAACTAATGATATACTTGTAGGCATCATGTTTTAATATACTTATGATCTAAGGATCACCTATATGGGGTGATACTACCCTGTTGCACGAGATTTTTATATCAAATAATATATGTATATAATGATTGAACCTTTTTTCCCGCTGGGAAATGCATTTACACAAAAACCATGATTTCGATATAAATCGGGAGTGTGATACTCGGCGAGGGATGAAATCTTGAAATCCATACTAAAACCCAGGGGAATCTTCTTCATCCGTGAGTGAGAGACCATAGGATCAGGTTGCACATTCCTACTTAGTGTGTCGGAATATTGACTGCTCCTGCTATCAAGGAAAACTCAATTATTTTGGTCATACCACCTGAAGATAGCCAGATAAACTAGAGAAACTGGTTGTGGAAGGAAAAAGACCAGGGGGTCGGTGATCTACCCCCTTTTTTTGCGCTTGCAGAATGGCTCAGGAGTGTGGGATTCAGCAAGGAAGAAGGCCTGGCAATACCCATGATAATCTCTAAAACTATGCAACCGATTTTGATGAAGATTTTTTTCTAGATTTGTTCTGATTTAGAATATCGAATAGGTTTTTCATCTATAATCAACCATTTCTATTTTTTTAAAAAGGGTGATGGTTAAGTGTGAGTTCTTTTGTTAACTTAGTTACATGTACATATATATCTATTACATTGAATTTCTTTTTATGAAATAATCTTCTTATTCATTAACAATAAGAAGTTTTAATTGACATTGGTTTAGACACATTATTTCACTTGAGGAAGTAAGATTTTATTATAGTGCCCTTTTAAATTTTGGATTTAACCTTGAGATCTTATCTTGCCGAAATAATATTGTATTTACTGCTTATTGGATCTATATATTTTAAATAACGAACTAGTATGTAGGATCCTTAGAAAACTGCATGGAGTAAAGAACAACATCTATTTAGTGTGCAGTAAAACGTATGGCTTCAATAAAACAACGTCTTTCCCGCTTTGTTTGTATTGAACTCGACCTTAGAGAACATTAAACGAGTTTTAAACGTTACATAAATTTCAAGCTAGTTACTTTATACATGTAATATGAATGTAAATAATCCAATATTCAGAATAATAAGACCTTAGAAAGAGCTAATTAATATGAGTATCAATCACTACTTGAAATGATATTGTCACGTTCTTAAAAATGAATACTCCACTGAGTTTGTTGTGGGTTCTTCTAAAAACTGGGCGTGACTGAATCATCGTAGATTTTAAGAAGCTATCATCATTGGTTGTATTTCAGAAATTATATATAAAACATGTGATATAAAAAAATAAAAATCAATTCTTACATCATCTACCACGAGCTTTACATGAGCTTTCATTATGTGAACTGTATCAAACATCAAGTGTCATTCAATATAAATTAAAACAAAGTATCTGAGTTGGAGACCCATCCTGTGTTAAGCAAAACTTTTAGGCATAACATGTTTTACTACTCGTGCGAAGCCAAAGCGAACGGCTAGTTAGAGTAATAAAATGTCATGAGCGTTTACAACTTAATCACATCCTACTACTTAGATTACTTTGTTTCTAATGGTTTGATGCAGAACATAAATGTAGATATTCTCGTTTATACTGCACGGTACAGTAGGTTTTAGTACCTTAAGGAATATAAAGCCTTAGAATAAAGGATGCATTGGAATACCCTTTCAGCTATAAGATCTATACAAGCATGTAAACACAGACCAAAATAGTACAGTCGAACCTATTGAAGTCGAATAACGACAAGACGTAAGCTACGAAACACAAAAAAGAAATTGTAGTCCTTTGTCTTCAGGCCCCAAAATCTGCGTTGTTTGAAAGTGCGTTAGCCCGTGCGTTCAACGGCGCGGCGTGGTGGTTTTTCGCAGTATCGCTCAATTTAGTTATTTCTTTAACAAGCACGCTGTAGCGGCCACGTGCGGTCGTTGACCCGAGCGTTAAGAGTTTGTTGATTTTTTTCTATTCGTTTTCGAGAGCGGGCTCTTAACACCTTCTTTATGCCTCCAGGTCTATCCATGGTGAGGAGAATTAAGGAATTTGGATTTTCTAATATGTGAGAGTCTGGACTGGTGGGAGGCTTCAGCCGAGCCTAGTTACCATCCTACCAGCAAAGACGTACACATAGATTTGTGCTCGAAATTGTGTAGAAAACATAAGAGGTTAGTTGCAGGTCTTAACAGAATAGCGCGCTTCCATATTACATTGTATCATCACTTACCATCGGGTGTTTTCACAGTCAAGCGCTAACAAGTCAGCAATAAAAAAACTTCATTAAAATTGGGTCTCTGTATCTTGAACATAGCAATTTGTGATTTTATAATTCAATTGTTTGAAAACAGAATATGCCAACAATGTACGTAATAGTTTCTTAGAAATAAATGAAATAGATCATCTATTTCACCTTTCTATAATTAGTTATAAATAAACAATGACTAAAGTCCTAATCTTGAATAAGTCGAGAACTCTTTAACAGTATATTAATATTTACTCTTTTAAACAGTTTTGTAAGTTACAATGTGTAATTTTTTGCTTCTGTGTGCAACTGGAACCAAGTCCAAATATTTCTATCGCTTAAATAATCTTTAATATTATAATATTCTTCTTACAAAAGTATGTTTTTGCCTTATTTCTTAAAAAACATGTAGAGGCAAATCGAAAACTGATTGTGGTATTTCATTAAAAATGGGTATGCTAAACTCATGATTTCTGAACCTTAAAATATGACACTACATGTTTGTTTACACTACTTGTATTAACATTGTGTATTTCGCTTTGTTACCTGATATACCGACGAACTAAATAATGTTTTCGTTAAAAACAATGAATTAGTACGTCATTAAATCTGAATGAACAAAACAGACGGTAATAAAACGCTATCTTTACAAAAGTAAGAGCACCCATAAAATCGTCCGTGAAATACTTAAGTACTATTGTTAGTAATAAAATAATTATATTATACGTCATGAGTCAGTTGTTTTTCTAAAATCATTTATAAGTTAAAAAGGTTAAGTAGCAGCCCATTAACGTCCCACATCTGGGCACAGGCTTCCTGATTCATAGGAGCGAGGGTTTTTAGAGCATAGGCCCACCACGCTGCTCCATAGCGGGTTGGGATAGTACACAAGTGATCTTTCTACTCCTTCATTCTCATATTCCGATGTGACGGGAATCTGAGATGACCTACTGTCCGAGGTACAGCATTGGAACACACCAACAATTTCACAACTTCGGGCAAATATTGAGAAAATCTTAATGGAAAACTCAAAACTCTCCCGACCTGGGACTCGAACCCAGGACCTCATGTCTGTAGGCGAACAAGTTGAACACGAGGCCAATGAGGCAATTTTCCACTAGGCCACGTATTATTTTGTAGAGATAAGTACTTTAGAAGCGTTGTTAACTTTATTTTGCCGATTTTGAATGAAATTAACCCGTTACACTCGTATGTATAAAGTGGGCACTCATTGACTACGTAAACGAGAGAGTAAAGTTGTATGTAGCTCAGGATAGGGACCTAAGCAGAGCACATTGGGAGGAAACAGTTACTGTTAAATTAAAATGATTTGATTCGTTGTCTATACTCGTAACTACATCGCTCCATTAGTCGACGAGAGCCGACTGTTTTGAGCGAGCGTTACATAAATGGGCGTGACGGCTCAATCTCATTCAATACACACAAAAGTAAGATATAGCGCTTCAAGAAGTTTTTGCTTGAATACAATGATAGATTGGGCATGTACCGTAAATTGGATCTTTATCAAACTATGATGGTATTCTGAAAATATATTGTATATTGAACAAATACTTAGCCGATAAGAAAGCATGAGAATGATTTGCTCTAGTCTAAGTAATATAAGATAAAATAAAATTTAAACGTTGATGTTAAAAAGGGATGTCCCACGGAGTTTGTTATGAGTTCTTCTCAAAACACTAAGAGAAGGAGACCTCGTACCTTTGTACGTTAAGTCCTTCTTCAATGTCAACATCAGTGGAAGAATGAATATACTATGTGAAAATATGTAATTGACGAACAGTACAGACAGTACTGTAAAGACAGATTCCGATATCCCGATCATAAAAGTTCTTTTTTTTAATAAAAGTGTTTGCGTGATGGCTATTAAACTTTTTAATAAATTACCAAAAGATAAAAGGCAATATGCCTCACAATTTAAAAATTGTATAAAATTTAAAATTTCTGTTAAATCTTTTCTTATCAATAAAACTTTCTACTCCGTTGACGACTATTTAAAAGGAATCTAGCAATAAGTAATAATAAGTAACTATATTTAATAAGTGGTAATATAATTTAATATATAAGTTCACGTTCATAACATATTTTAATAGTAGGAATACAATAGAAAATCCTGAATAGAATATGAGGACTATGTATACCATATTCAGCGAATAAATGTTTTGATTTTGATTACTATAAAAGCCTACTTGAATAAAGATGTTTCTCTTTTTCAAAGGTTAAATCCGATAAGGTATAAAATTCAAAAAATATTATTACAATTTCATTTATGCTAGATGAGAAATAAATTCAATAAACAGCCTCACGAAGATGTCTTGGTAACTTCACTTTTGTGTTCTAGTGTGGTTCTGCAGTTTTTATATCTTTATGTTAAAATTGTCCTATTACAAAAGGCATATTATAAAGTTGAAGATTATTTAAACGACAAATATGTTTGGACTTGATTTCAGTTGCACATGAAAGCCAAACACATTGTAACCTACAAGAAAACTATATTTAAAGGAGTAACCGTTGAGTTTCTTGCCGGCTTCTTCTTAGCGGAATTAACTTCCCGAACCGGTGGTAGATTTGTTACCAACGGACAGACTACTGAAGATTCAAAAGTGCTTTTTGAGCCTACTTGAATAAAGATTTTGATTTTATATATTTTTATTTTATTTTAATCATTGATTTTCTAAAAAGTCTATCTAAACAAAAATCGTATTCACTAAGAAAACCTTTAATTTCCAGAACGTTTCAGGTAAGCTACTTTTATCTTTATTACTACTATAACACGAATTCGTGTGACTTTGAGAAAATTAACAGTATCTATCACTGCTGCTTTAACCGCTCTTTCTTTCAGGGCCCTGAAATACTTCTTCATAATACGGTCCTGCATCCTTTTCTACGTCTAGATTTCATTCAGTTCGTAGTCCGGATAATCGCAAATCCGTATAACTGTGAGTCGGATGATCGAGTTTCTACAGTGAATAATAATAAAGTTTATGTGGTTTTCCACCCATCTAGCTATTTTTCACGATATCACCCACATACATAATATGTTTTAGTTGTAATTAAGTGTAATGAATCCGTATTTAGTTAGAATATTTTCATTGTAAAGAAATTCCTTCTTTCCCAGATCTCCTTCCTAATATAACTGATTTGGTATACAGCGGTTAGATGATCCCAAAGTCTATAACGAACAGAGAAACAGTTTTAAGATTTTACTTTACATGGAGTGTTTTATGGTAATATCAATTTAAAATTAACAAATTTGTATATCTTGAGCAGAAGCCAAAGGAACCCTAAAGCGGAAGAAAGTTGTTTTTTTTCGCGTCGGCGGCTAATTTCGTTGCGAAACGTGAAAGTTTGCAAAGAAAATATTATTTTTCGTGTAACACAATATCTCGCTGACGTTAATCAATGTTCTTCGTTTATTTTGAAATATTTCATTGAAATTACTTTCCAGTTAGACACGTGAGAAAATGACTGTCAGAGATATTATTTTGAATACAATATATTAATCCTTAGATTGTCCGCCCGCGTTTTTTTACACCCCCCGTAATTTGCCCGTGGTTTGTAACGGAAATAACCCCTGCTTGCTCCGTGCCCCACGGCCGTTTATGCGTCGATTGACCCGCGGGTCGAGTGACGGTAAAGTGGCTCATGGGACTTAAGTGTTCGTGAAAGACTACCAAATGTTATGATTTTTATGTTTGCTAATAGTTAAACTATACAATGTTGTCTTTTGTTTATTAATTTAGGAATCTGATGTGGCGTTATGTTGCATTAAACTTTGAGATAGTGAAAAAAGTACTTCTTGTATTTAAAGGCTCATATCGTGAAAATTAAAACTTGCATCAAGGATTGTCATTGTTATTCACACCACTTATATAATCAAAAATACAAATAAACACTCACAGTTTATAAAATACTACAAAATAACTTCAACGCGACACACGAACCGTTAGTATCGGTCACTTTGTAACTGATTTGTGTTTTGTTTTTTCTATTGTCTGGTGTTATCTTTATGAAAACTTTATTACGACGTTTACCAAGAAGCGAAATAGATAATACACATTATGACTTAAAAATAAAGAGACGCTTATAGTTATAATTTCCCGACCGACCTTTAATTAACCTTCACCATGTCAACTATCAGTAGACATGGTGAAGGTTCTTCAAAGATCTCTGTTACAATATAATTATAACAATCTATAGCCCGTCACTGATTGCAGCAGAAGTGACATATTGTGAGAGAATACCAGTGTAAAGTAAACACATTATATTGCTATATTAGATTAATTGACACAAGGATACGGAAGCCAAGACGGGTGGGGAGGAAAAAGGCGGGCAAAACATCACTTTCAACTGGCAACGCTATAATTAAAATACATTAGTAGTATATAAGTAAACTTACGGACAAATACTAGTGTCTATTAAAAGGATAAAGTATGATACAAACTCATCAGTTGTGGGAGCCTGGAATTCTGAACTTTACGGCCATCAGCAGTCTTGCGTTTTATGAGCAAGCGAGTCCCGCCTTATAGTGTGGTGTAACTAATAAGCTTTCTCTGTTTAAATGTAGGTTTGCTCGAGATTATTTTTCACACGTTTCCCTCTCACTTATTTTATACGCTTCAGGTTTTTTTTACGTAATAAAGTAGAAAAGTATGTCACCGATGTATTCGTTTCTGCTAGGCTACTTTACTACACAAAAGAAGTTTAACGGTTATATGTGACAGGCGGAGTTGCATTTGATAAATAATATAGAGAGAAATCCCCAAATCGCCTAAAGTTGAGTGGATCTTCAGAAATATTAAGAAAAGTAAAGCACTGTAGTTACATTTTTATGTAACTTCATCTATTGTAGGCAACAGCTCTACAGGCCTGCTTACTGATAAGTATTGCTCCTATAATACATGCCAGTGAGAGGTCTGTGCCGATCATCATAATGAATCGCTGAGATCCCCAGGCGGGTAATTCTGCCACCGTGTGGTGGGCTGTGCTTGACGAGGCACCACACTCGTGACATCTAGCCGACGGCTCACAGCCAACAGTATGGTACAGGTATTTGCTGAAGCAACCATGACTGGTAAGCACCTGTACCAACATGTAGGAAAGCGATCCGTGCTCTCTGCCCAACCATTTGTCCAGATGAGGGCAGATCGCCCCTACTATCGCCCCGCCCGCTACTGGGGACCCGAGATCCTCCTTCCATCTTTGGGTCACGGCTCTGTTAGCTAGAACCCTGACCCTCCTTATCTCGTCAGCATCTGGTGATATCCCTCTGGTTCTCGCGGCTGCTCTGCAATGGCAACCAGCAGTGAGAACTTCCGACCTGAGCTCCCATTTGGGATCACCTGCCATTTATGTAACCTTATGGCGTTTGAATTAATTGACAGTGACTGACAGAATGCACGCAGCGTATATATAAATAAATAACAAATTATAAAGCGTATTTCAAACTATTTGTTTTTTGTAAATAAAGCCAATGGTTAAGTTACCAGTATATAGATAGTTATAATCTATTACTAAAGTTTTGTGGTATACTGCCTGTTCTCGTGTCGTAGTACCGACATTAAAATATTTTTTATTCAAGTAGGCTAAAAAGCATTTTTGAATCGTCACTTTTGTATAGTCTGTCCGTTGGTAACAAATCTACCACGGGTTCGGAAAGTTGATTCCGCTGAGCAAAAACCGGCAAGAAACTCAACGGTTACTCTTTTAAACATAGTTGTGACGTTACAATGTGTTTAACTTTCATTTCAACATTACACATGCCTTTTACAATAGGACGTTTTTATCATATTGCTTAAAATTATCTGAGGCAAACCCAACAATGATTCGGATATCTTATTAAATGTATTACAAGTGTGTTTTTGTTTTTCATATTAAAATAGTGTATTTCGCTTTTTTGTTGTATAAATCAACATTATTACTGATTTATAAAATGATATTCAGTATATATTGTGATGGTACTGTGAGAATTGATGTTCCTTTGATTTTTCTTTTGAGGTAACACGTGGTCCCAATTGATACATACCAAAATAACTATTCATATAATAACCAGACAATTTTTTGAATAATTATTTTAGGTATTAATTACACCGATTCTAATTCAATATTCGTAGTTAAGACAGAACAATATCGAGTCAGTTAGTTTTGTTATAAATTATAATTTCACTGGTGCAACTGTATAAACGCCTTTTCTTGTCAATGGTACCAAATACATTTAGTTATAGTTAACCTTCGTATCAATCTGACCAATAAAAAGAAGTTTATGCGAGAATTTCTACGGCTTTTTGCCATGTCCACTTCAACACGAGTAGTGATTAAATCTGTAACATTACGAACAGACGTTTTTGTTTTCACTTTTCCTATTATTATTTCTTACTAGCTGTTCCCCCCGGTTTTACGAATGCCATTTTTACTTCAGTAAAGTAGCTTAAGTTACTCCTTATAACATATTCTATCTGCCAGTGAAAGTCACATCAAAACTAGTTAAGCCGTTTCAGAGGTTAGTGGGAACAAACATTCAAAAATTTAACTCATTAAAGCTTTCACATGAGTGCATACATGCACTTTAACGTAACAAAGCTTTTGGCATTTATACAGCGGCATAAAAGTTATTAAGTTTTGATAGCCTTATTGGCGTAATAGTGTGAGCACTTGTTTCGCTAGCTGAGGTCTTGGATTAGAGTCCCGGCAGAGCATATTTAGGAAATTGCATTTTCTAATTGGTTTGGGCCTAGAGAGAGACTTCAGCTGTTGCTAGTAATTAGTCCACCAGCATAAAGACGTACCGATTAGCAAAAAAAAATGCATTCCTTTACGATGCTGTGCATAAACCACGAGAGGAAAATTACCTCTTAACAGGTTAGCGCAATTATATTATCTTACGATTGAATGAGATTTCAGTCTAGCGGTAATCTTTCAGCAATAAAAAAAGCATGTTTTATAGGGATAAAACCTGCTTGTATACTCTTGCTTAAAGTTTATAGGCATAGTATAATTAAATTATAATCAATTCCTACTATTAGATAACACTTTCCCTATATATTTTGTTAATATATTCAATCTTTGGTACAATACCTTTTATTCAAATACATTTTCGTAAACTTTTAGTGGATGATATTGATTTATTGAAAGCTCACGTAAAATATTTAATGGGGTCTTTCTGTGTAGGCGTAGGTATTGATACATATTTATTTAAAGTGAAATTATTTCTATCGCCTAATTTTTACCGTCTGTCTAACGCATGTCGCATTACACGCAGCCGCACAGAGGGAATAAAGTGAAAGTTGCTCAGCAAAGCAGCCAAGGCCAATATGGCTCGCAACAGCTGTTTCACTTGCTTCTTAGTTGCGTAATACCACAGATTATTTTTTTTACATTACCATTCAATCTCCCAGTTTATAAAAATGTAAACAATAATTGATTAAAAGACTGCCTCGTTGTTCTAGTGGTCAGCAAGATCGGCTAGAGACATGAAGTCCTGGGTTCGAGTTCGAGCAGCGTGGTGGATCTATGCTATGCTATGGGTAAAAAGTCTTCTATGAGTGAGGAGGCCTGTGTCCAGCAGTGGGACTTTAGTGAGCTGCTACTTACCTAACCTTTTAAACAACAATGCAGTTATTTGTAAGAATATGTTATCAAATTTCATCATAACAGAAATTTTGATGTTGTCACTGACATCAAACTTCTATATAAATAGGCACCATTTATCGTTTTACATACCATTCAATATCATTTTACTTAATAAAGTGTTGTAATACCTATTGTATTACCAAATTTTATTAGAACCATAAACAATCTACAGAATCCGTGGAAATGAAAATTATTTTATACCATTTTTATCGCTTTTAAGGCTGCCTTTAGGAAATTGCGCCATAAAAATAACTTAAGCGTAGATTGTTACAATAATGATTTGATTTGTAATAAAATTGAATTGTTCTATATTTGTTTTAATTAGAAAATATTAGATAAGGTTGACAAAGTTTTATCTGCATCGTATTAAAATTGTTAGAGAGAGGTAACAAACTACCATAAAAAAAATTAGTTAACCATAAAATTATACTTATAACTGTAATTTTTTCAGGCGCTGCAATCTTTGATAACCAAAATAGTAATAATATTAAATTACAATTAGATAAGTCTCATTGCATAATGGTTGCAGAACTCATTGCTATATCTCAAGCCTTAGTATACATAGAAACTGTTAATTCCAACAATTTTGTAATTTTGACAGATTCTAGAAGCGCTCTGCAACATTTGGCTCGATGTAGCTCGACTTTTCGAGGCACACCGATAGCCTATAGAATTTTGGAACAGTGGTTATCCCTGACTTCTGGTTCCAAAACTGTATGGTTGCAATGGATTCCATCCCATGTGGGTGTTGTAGGAAACGAGACGGTAGACAGCCTGGCTAAACAAGCCTGTATAGATGGTGAGAGTATGCATCTAGATCCAGTTTTTTCAGACATATTTGGACAAGTCAAAACTGATTGCTTTTCTCTTTGGGCCGAGTATTTTGATAAGCGGTCAAAGGAGAAGGGCATTTGGTACAAAACATTGCAGTCGCAGCCGTGGAAATTTTGTTGGTTCGAGAAATGGAAATTAAATCGAATAGATCTTATA
>JACTOM010000017.1:454168-497198 GCA_015832385.1 Elymnias hypermnestra | reverse complement strand
TAGATCATGTGCGTGATCTAGGAATAACTCTGGATACTAAACTACGTTTTACGTGCCATATTGACAACATCTGCAGATCTGCGCGCAAAATTCTCGGATTTGTTTTTAGAAATTCCAAACCCTTTAAAAAACTCCAAACTAAAAAGCTTCTGTTTACCAATCTCGTCAGAAATAAACTCGAGTATGGTACCCCAATCTGGAATCCATCTTATAAAACCAATATAGACCGTATAGAAAGCATTCAGAGACGATTTACACAATTGCTATCTGGATCAAATAAAAGAGTATCATACTCTACCCGTCTCACAAAATTTGAATTAATCTCATTATCGGACAGGCGTAAGCTGCATGACATTATGTTCTTATACAAGCTTATTAATGGAATTGTAGATGACCCAGAACTACTAAGTCAGGTATCCCTTAAAGTGCCCAATCGCATTCCACGATACCCAATTCATGTCTTTGCCCATAAATTTTGTAGAACCAACCTTGGTAACCATTCGATAATACCCCGGCTATGTGGACTATACAGGGATTTAATCTCCAAAGATAACTCCATTGACATATTCGGTGATAGATTATATATCTTCAAATATAAAATTATAAAAACATTTAGAAACACCAATCAATAAGTCGCACTAACTTAATGTTAAATTACGTATTTTCCTTATTTTTTTTGCTTTTTTCATTACTTTTTTTATTTTACTTTATTTTTCTTTACTTACTACATTTTGTTTAAATATTTGTACGATCTATTGTTATTGCATGATGTGGCTACCTATAAGTGAAATTACATGTTTTGCGCTACCTTTATGTATTTTATAGTTTAAGTTTCTGTACATGTAATTTTGTTGGTGGTCCAAATAAATAAATAAATAAATAAAATACGTACGCATCTCATAAGAGAGACAGAGAAAGAACAAATTTGGTTAGCATAAATGAGATAAATGAAATGGTTATAATGTGCCAACCTTAATAGATAGATATATAATGTTGTAGTCTCTTTTTTACAAATTTTAAAGGGAAACAATTTTGTCATACAAGATTTTTACGAAACTATAACGATTTACGCAGTACACGCAGGAAAAGCTTTCAAAAGAAAAAAATACCCCGATTTTGAAACATTCTTCATTGGTAAACCGCTGTTTTTGTTTTTAGCGTGATGATATATAACCTATAGCCTATATATCTAAAACTGAAATAATATTTCAAATTGGACTGGTAGTTTCTGAGATTAGTGCATTCAAGCAAACAAACTTTTCAGCATTATAATATCATTACGACAAGCTTTTATGTTTCAACATTTTTTTAATCCAAATTATATCAGTAAAAATTAACGATTGAATTATTTATGGAACGAAAGCCTTTGAAATAAATTAGCTATCCAGCAGAAGATTACGCAATAAGAAACTTTTCAATTACAACAACTTTTCTATCTGATAAAATCTCTTATCCCCAATTCCCTACGAGAAGGTACAGAAAAGTAACCTAAATAAATGAAATGAAAACAGTATTACGTGAAATCTTTATATAAACGAATTTATGGATTCTTTTAAAGTATCTTTCGATCAAAGTAGATGTCCAAACTAGTATCCGAGGCAGGACACGCAAAGAGAATACATAAAGAGTTCTGAAACATTCATCTCGCGTAGTAATGTAGAAGAATTTGTAAACTAGTTCCGAGTGACGGTTCGAACATCGTTTGTAAAAGAAAGCTGTTACTCTAATTTTACATGAGACATTCACTATTCGAGATCTTAGACTTTACGAACTATCTTCTTTGTAGATTAAATTTTTATTGATTTTAGCCATGTGATATTATTTGAGTACAGCCAGAGAGTTTAAGAAACCTTCAACATTTACACTCTTATATAATGCTTTTGTAATGACAGTTGTTGAGTATGCTCCAACTATCTGGTATAAAAATAAACTAAAAAGGATTCATAACCATTTCCTGAAACATCTTAAATTTAAATTTTTGTCACGACAAGCCTTATTTTTTCCCTCTCTGTTGCTTGTGTGTTGTTATGTTACGGGATCAACCATTTTTAAATAAACTTTTAAGCTTTGAAATCGACTGCCCTTATCTTCTTTCGAAAATTAATTTTATTGGTCCGCGAATCAATTCTCACCATCGGAGTGTTTCATATTTTACATTCTAAAACAAGATATTCATAAGGAGAAGTTGTGAACAGTACAACATGTTGTTATTTGAATTTGATCCATTTCATCACATACAATACAAATTTCTATGAATAATGGTCTAGTTCATAAAGTTTAGTGTAGCTTCAACTTTTGGGAGTAGATTATTTTATCGTTTTACTTAGTCTATACTTACTTTTTAATTCTAATTATAAGAAATATGGGAATCTTGGAAAAAGGTTTTGGTGTAAGTATTTCTATATTCGTGAATTTTATGTATTATATATACTGTTAGTTTTCTTAATAAAGCTATATCAATACTATGAAAATAACAGTGAAAATATGGACAGTTGTATAGAAAACTATTCACGGTTAAGAAAATCGGATGTACACAGCGGAATAAATTTAGTTTACATTCAGTGTGGTCAAACGTGAAACCTTACCTGGTAGTACATCTTCCAGATTTTAGCTTTTTTATCTAGAAAACTACTCCTAAACTCCTGTACAGTGGTGTTTTTGTAGATCCAATTCTATTAATTAGGACCAGTATCTATTAACTATTAATTGCAAAACCTAACTAATTGTCACGTTCCGCTTGAGTCGAACGTGCAGGTGAGAGTGCGGAACAAGCATTAGAGAGGCGTGATCGACCTAAGTATTCAGCTTATGACGAATGTATGATGCGTAGCTATTAATGTAAGATTAAAAATTTATCGTCAATATTTTCTTCTGATGCCATCACGTATAATTATCTGTAACCCGATTTTACAGTCAACCAATTTTGTTTAATATTTTTTGTTTATCTAAATAGAATATTTATAATAATAAATTTGAATTACAAAAACAAGAGCAAGTCGAATTTTCATCTATTTTATATCGGTCGCAATAAACTTGACAGGGCGGTTTACTACGAGAATGAGTTGAGAGTCTAAATTTTTAAAACATTCTATTTTTCCGATTGTATTCTATTTCACGAGTTGTCTGAGCCAACTGTACTCTGCATACATATTGCTCAAGCTCCGTTTATACGTTGTACATGGGATATCTTTACATGTATAAAAATAACTAAAATTGGAGCGCATGTTTGCAATTACATACTAACAGCTTCACACAAATGCGTATTGTTAGATTATAGATAGTTGGGTGACAATACTGAGAGCTTTGAAATGATAGGAGTTATTGAGTAATATAGTGGAAACATTAAAAAAAAAAACAACAAAAACACTGTGCAATAACTTTAACGAGCTTAACAATGGTGAGAATATAATTGTTCCAGCTGCTTCGTGGTGTAGCTGTTTTAAAGAAAAATAGTACTAAATTGTATAAATCCAAATAGTAATTATTAGTATAGTGCAAGTTGCGTATATTTAAATAGTGGAGAGAATACAAGTTATTAGTTAATGTAAGTTAGTGTTTTTATAATAATATAAAACGGTACTTATTGTAAAATTGTCGATGTTTACTTGGAAATAATTGTACTCGGCAACAGAAAATAAACTTTGACATTACATTTTTCATCGAAAACCTATATACAACCTGATGATCTATTCTCAATACTTATATCAAGAATTCGTCAGTCAGACTAGGCCAAATTTGATGGAGTTTTCACTTGCATATAGCTGATGTTTTATGGAATAACTTATGCTACTTTTTTCTTTGAAAAAAACATCCATAGAACAGCTAGTGTAAGACACATGTCTAATATTAGTTGAGTTAGTTTCATTTTGATATTTTCATTTATCGCTTGTAATTTTTAGCGGCCTCGCTGGCGTAATGGTACTCGTTTTGCTTACGAAGGTCCCAAGTTTGATTCCCTTTTTAAGAAACTATATATTCTAATTTGTCTGAGTTTGGGCTAGTGAGGCTTCTGCTCTGGACTTATATAGAATGGGTTGTACCATATTGTTACGGAATCAAAAACTATTACGGCAAAACCACATGGAACAAATAATTTCTAAAATAATGACATATGTAACGGTGTTTGTGGGATGCCGTGTGAGTTATGGGCGTCACCATTTGATTCTTGTCTGGTTTGCTGAGTGCCCTTTTTGCTTTTGAGTGAAAGGCACTCAGCTGAGGCCGGCTATGCGACATTCAATGTACTGACGACATGCAATGTAAAAAAGATTTACTTTAAAACCTATTACTATTTTTTCATTTTAATGAATTCTTTTAAACATCGATTTTAAAACAATACGCTCCGTTAAATTATTAAAAATGTAATAGATGTGGACATTTTAAAGTTTGATAGAAGTAATGTTTATTTTATACAGAAGTAATAGCTTACGATTTACTGTAAACGGTGTACGTAAGCTAGCTGTACAGTTGTTAATATTTCAGTGTCACTCGATTGTCACCGTTTCAAGCGACAAGCATCTATGTCTATCCACTGAATGTATGCGTCACTTTTGCAATTGTTCGATTTGTCACAGCTATAAAGGAACAATACAGTATAGAGTGGCAGCTTATGGCTTACTGACGTTTAAATTAAAAACAAAAATGATAATTAAAATGTATTTGGACGTTATACAGTCGTATAAATCAACGGTCGTCGATTGCAAGCATTACAAAGCATGATTCACTGTTATGTTCCGCCTGAGCCGAGTGTTAAAGCTAGAGCGCGATACAAGCGATAGAGAGGTGCAATCAGCCTAAGCGGCTTGTAACGCTTCTATCGTACATAGCTTTCCATACAAGTATGATCCATGCTTTTATGACACTATCACGTAAAAATATCTTACTTAAAACAAATTTATAGACATCCAATTTTTTTAGACAAAAAATGTGCCTGTATCAGTTTACACGTGACGGAAGTGAAAATATTTTGGAATATATTGTGTTAAATTCTATATCGACACGGGAAAGAAATCAAGTAGTAATCCACTAAATATGATCTAGACTAAAGTCAAGCTGTTTTCCAAAAAAAATACGTATAAATACCGTTTCCAAAAATCATAATATTGGTCGATAAATACCAAGTAAAACTATGTGTTTTTATGAAAAGATTTAATGTTTTGATGAACCATTTTGGATTAAACTAGGTTACTAGGTTTTTGCTTTGCGACGTCGATTTTGTCCTAAGTTTTTAGTATGATTCCGAAAAATACCGATCCCATAGGCACATATAAATATACATATACAGACGTAGCTTGTGTAATCCATCTTTCCCTACCATGCTGTAAAAAGATTTTTTTTATTGTTGACAGATTAGCGCTTGACTGTGATCTCACCTGCTGGTATGTGATGATACAGTCTAAGATGGAAGAGCTCAAATCTCTTTGTTTGGCGGTACGTTTTTGCTGGTAGGGTGGTAACTAGCCACGGCTGAAGCCTCCCACCAGTCCAGACTCAGACAAATATAAAATACAATTTCCTAAATTCGTCCTACCGGGGATCGAACCCGGGACCTCCGCTAGCAAAGCGAATACTCGCACCACTGTGCCAGCGAGGCCGTCGAAGTCGAGTTAAGCTATTCTCTCATATAATTACTTAAGAACCGCATTGTAAAGATAAATGTCAGTAATGGATTCTATTTTAAAGTAAAAAAAGTATTTTTTTAACGATTGAGATATTACACTGGTTAAAATAAGAAGATGATTAATAAGAATTTAATGAGTACTATAACAAACCAAATAAATAAAAAACAAGTTTATAAATTCACCATTTCACCGATATCTGCAATACAGTGGAATCGAATACGAAGCCAAGTGCAGAATAAGATAGAAAATTAGATAAACTAACTGCATAAAAGTAATCAAGATTTCATGTCACCAACATTTACAACAGAGATAGATAAAGATATGCAAAACAGTTGTTGAACTTTTATTCTGACTTATAGAAAGCAGGTAAGAGTAAAACATACATAAAAAGAAAACCGACTGCAGATGAAAAGTATTTTGAAATAAAAATGTGCGCAAAAGTTAAAGAATTGTGTATTCTTGTATCTACAACAAATAAATTATTTATATTTTTATTACATTGTAGTGAGTGTCACTCAATGTATAAAAGAGTTAATTCGAATTTAAGACATTTTACCGTTTTTTGAAATTTTCATGATAATACCACATTTATCAAGGTATGTCATCGTTTTTATTTAACCATAATTCTTAAAATCATATCATTAGTACAAAAGCTAGTACAATAATATATAATTTATCTTCAAACACTGTCGTAGACAATTAATACTTTATACTTGACTCTTTATAAATAAAGGCTCTCGACCTATTTTTTTTTATTGGAAATGCCTTCACACATCCCGATGAAAGACTTTTCCGATCGGGTGTGTGGGACTCACAGGTAACAGATTACCCACTAAAACCCAGCGGATCACTCGTCATACATGAGTGAGATCACTAGAGGTTCCCTAGTTGCATTTCACTCTAGTGACCCAGATGACACCGGCTATGAGGACTACTCAATAAGGTGATGCATGAAGAAGTAAGATTTTACCTGCTAACCTGCTGTGGAGCAGCAAGGTAGGTATGTTCGTAAAGCTTCTCTCTTTTGACTGAGAAGGCTTGTGGGCACAACAAGCCTCCTCAGTGGAACGTAATAGGGTGCTACTTACTCACTCTTAGTATACAAGCTGTTAGGTAAGTTCTAATATCTTTTGATGAAGACTTCTTCTTCAAACTGTGCAGTAATTCTATTGGCCAGAGTCCGAAATCAAAGTTATGTATGTATGTATGTAAGAAGTATATATATTTCGAGTGTACCTTTAAGTGATTCTCTTAAAGTATTTTAGTGAGTTTTTTACATCGCCTCATTTTTTTGACCATCTATCGTATGCCCTGTTACAGAAAGGCTCGCATCGGATTACATTATATACAGACTTATTCGTGCCTATTTAAATAAGTTCCACTTGCATCCTGGTTTCATAAAACCACCCAATGATTTGTTATTACTGTCGTGATAAAAGTTTCGGAGTTTTAGGTTACAAATGTAAGTCTAAAATTCCCTTAAAAAGATTATATTTCATACTAGATACTAAACTAATTTAGTATCATATATTTATTGCAAAATAATGTCTTAACGAATTGATTCTCTTTGGGGCGCGAGAAAAAAGATAGTTTAGTTACGTGACGATACCATTAATTCAATAAAACACACCCTTCAAGATGGCGTACCACTTAATTTCGTGTGATGTAGGTTTGGTACTGTGGAGATAAGGGACTTGTAAAAGTAAAACAATACTGTAACAGAGAAATACGAGTAAACTAACGGAAAAATAGTTTATACAAAAATGGGTTATACAAAAGCCGTAAAAATCATTCTGTAACAACAAAATAAACCCAATGGAAAAATATTGCATACAAAAATATTTTTTATATACCTCACTCCGTTAAAATTGCTACAACATGTAAAAAATATTTCCTTTTTAAATTCCTACTATTAGTTCACATTTTTCCTATATTTTTGATGACCTCGATGGTGCAAGTACTCGTTTTACGTATTATTTGTTTAATGTTTGTGGTGTACCATAAAGTATGTTCTATCTATCTGAATCTGGAATGGTGGGAGGCTTCGGCCTAGTTGCTCCTACCAGCAAAGACGTTCATCAAGCAAAAAAATTGCATTCGTGTATGAAACCATAACAGGTAAATTATCAGGTCAGCAAGCTTTCAAGATAGACTGTATCATCTCATCATCACTTACCAGCAGATGAGATTACAAACAAGCGCTAACCTTTTGGTAATAAAGAAACAATGCAAATTTCAATTTCAATAGTTCTTTATTCAAGTAGGCTTTTTTTGCGGTACTTTGGAATCGTCAAATATATTTTTTTCCATATATACTTTTCAAGGTACGACTGATGGTGATTTTAAAGATAAGTCTTTCTTTCTTCTATAGTCGAATTCAAGTACAGTTAACGTGGTTAAAATATTTATTAATATACTAATCTCTTTGATAACTATTTCACATCTATTTGATTTGTTTATTATCATTATTTTTGTATCATTAGTCAATATTCTTTTATTAACTAGTTTATACATATTTAGATTTAAAGATTTCAATTTTTTTCACTTCTTACTTAGAATGTCTCTTATATATTTCAATGCTGAGTTAGCCTGTAAGTGGAGTGTACAACTTAAAAAAGAAAATTAAATAAGAGTGTATACCTAGATTAAGATGCATGCACGTTGGCTTCCTATTAAATAAATAAATAAATAAAGCTCTCTTAAAGCTCGTGCTAGATAGGGTAACAATTTCAGTATGAAGACACGCCTATCATCAAGAATTGATATAGATTTTTTGATATTACATGTTTCGTGTATTTTTTAAAGTACAACAAATTATGATATTAATGCGCGTCTTAACATCTAAAGCTTACAAGGTTTCATTTGAACCCTTTTCTGAGAAGAGCCCACAACAAACTCAGTCGGACGTTCTTTGACTACAAATATAAGGTATACAAGGAGAAATTGAAGGTGCCTTTTGAATTAGATCACGCCACACTTGTGGCAAGTATTCATTGTTGAAACACAATCCCGGATTATTCAGATTTACATAGAACATCCCATTGGTTAGTTATAAATCATTGTCAATATTCAAAGCTCGATATAAAGCAGTGTCTGAAGACAAAGCGACATGTCCACGTCGACACTTGACAGATTAATTGTCGTCTACGTTGATAATGCCATCGGAGTAAAAATACAACTCTATTTAATTATTTCTCTCACTGTTAGTTCGCATTATCCCTATATATAGATTTCAGCGCTTTATTTATAAAGAGTCAAGTATAAAATTTTAAATTTGTAAGACAGTGTCTCAAAGAAAGATTAACTATTACTATACGTTTTGTGCTAAACATGTTTTGAATCAGGATCATGTGATATAATAAACAAATTGTCTAAAATACAAGTTGACCTTTTATACGAAGACACCGTCGATCAAGAACAAACAGATTTTAGTTAACTTAAATCGAAACGATACTTGAAGCTTACAAAGTTTTTCAAATATCAATAATTAAACCTATTTTATGAAACACTGTACAGCTTAACATATTAAAAGCTCGCGTATGAAGTTCAAGATTTTAATAATTATCTTGAATAAATAATATACGTAAACTTTCCGCAAGACTTACTCTACTTATTGGTGAAAACTGCGTGAAAATATGTTCAGTAGTTTTTAACTTTCATTTTATAAGTATATTGTATGTTAAATAGAGTTATATGATAACACAACTTTGTAAATGTAAAAAATTCAGTTTTGAAGTAAAGAAACGACGTGTTTTTTTATTACAAACGATATAATAATATGTATTTCCACAGATACTGTTAAATTTAATTGAATTTGGCTTCGCAGAGAGAATATCAGAAAACTTGAGCTTAAATGATTGATTATGATTTGTTTTACGAAATCCTGGCATTGATTAACCCTTTTTTTTCGCTGGGAAATACTTTTATGCACCCCGACTTGGGAAGAGTCGGGAGTGTGGGACTCACTGATGAGACAGAAAACTGACTAAAACCCAGCGGTCCCACATCATCCCAATGTGGGACACCAGCGGCTCGCTTTCGCAATCCAATATGGTGTCCCGGATGAAGCCGAATCAGGAATCAAGGCTGTGGGACGAGGCTGTGGGACGACTGCCGCCGAACCTTCGGCGACGTATGGCAGGGGCATCAGGAGCAACCTCCCGCTCCCTCTCATGTGCCTCCTTTGGTGCGATAACATTTTTGCAAAAAGAGGCGACGGCACTCCACCCTGTTTTACTAGCGATCATTGCACGGGCAATGCTAGTTAGTGAGAGGTCTCCGCCAATCAACGACGCAAAGAGATGCCGCTGTGATACACACACCGGCATTGATTGACCCTGAATTTTGGTTAACAGTAATCAAAATGTCTGTATCTTTTCCAAGATATCAAATTGAGAATACATGGCTTATAAAAATGTAATTTTATTAAAAGTATGTCTCCCTGTACGAGGCATTAGGTGGGTGCTTACAGGTAAGCACTTGACTACAATCTCACGTGTTGATTAGTGATAATACAGTGTATGATAGAAGGGCTGTAACCTGGTAAGAGGTAATTTACCTCATACGTTGTCTACATCGTGCTGGAAATCAAACTATTTAGTTGTTGACACGTCTTTGCTGGTAGGTCGGTCTTTAGTTACAGCCGAAGCCTCCAACAAATTCAATTTTATAAAGTAAGCTTACCGGGAATCGAATTTAAAACACCTGTAAGCGAAGACGTATATACTCTCAAAAACAATAATTGTAAAAGAAAATAATTACGTTGGCGACATTATTTTTTGATAATTTTAATATTACCTAGTTAAGTTTTGTAAGCAGTTTTAACGTAATAATTTGCATTAACATAGATTTAAAAGGTACATAATTATGTTTGTTAGAGTTAGGCAGCAAACAGTATTTATATAACGTGTAGTTCGATTAATATTAGTTAATAATTAACATGGCTATCATGAAACCAAATAGAAAACTGTTGATTGACGTCATTACAACGTCATAGATTAAATTATAAAGTCAAAATATTGTGTATTGAATCGTCAATAGTTTTTCCTTTTGTAAAGAATTTACCAATGGTTTCGAAAGCTAATTGTACTTAGAAGTTCGGTAAATTACTTAGTTGATAGTATTTCAAACATAGTTTTTATAAATGTTATAGGACATTGAACATGCAATTAGAATCAAGAGAATACAGTTTTCTTTAAAAAAAAACGTACACAATTATAAGATGGTTTGTGTATAATACCTTGTATTACTTTATATGCCGGCAAATACAAAAAACTGTGGTATCTTGTTTACAATGGATATAAAAATACAATGTTGCACAAATTTATTCACGACTGTGATGCTACGGAGTTTGATAAAGTATAGTAATGTTAAATAAACATCAAAAGACTTGAATCACAGGTAGCAACAAAACAAAAGGTGTTCTCTTAAAAAGATCGCTAAAGAAAATGAAAACAGCCTTTCCTTCCTCCCGATGTCAGTTAATAGAAAATATACGAAGTTTTTATATATTTCAAAGGCTGTTGTTTTCTTTGTTTCCTTACTTTCCTTTTAAGAAATAAATTCCATTTGGTAGAGAAGTTAAAAATGCGATTTTTTGATTAGAGTAAATTAGTTCGTCGAGAGTTCAATGGTCAAAACTCATTACATGTAAACTTATAAAATAAAAAGTATGAAATGAAAGTTGAGAAATATGTTTAAATAATCGAATTGAAATGTAAACAATAATACATTAAGCGTCTAGAGCCGAAAATATGACATCGCCACCCGCGTGATGATTGTTGATAAAAACGCGGGTGGCAATGCCATACTTTTCTCCCGTGATGCTTAACAATTTTTCATCAAACAAAGTTTGATACTGAATCAAGAGCTCGCATGCTTCGACTGCATAAGTAAGCAACAAATTGTTTAGTAATTTATTTATGACAACCTTCAAACACAAACTATATAAAAATAAGTTTACATATCCAATCAAAACACAATAAGTCTGCGAAACTTAATAAAAAATTTTAATTAAATTGGAGAATATAAGAAGAATTAAGTAAAATGGTGAATGACGCAGCAAAAGAAATTGCCAAATATTTTGACTTATAAACTAAGTGCGCATGCGTCGGAAATTTGAGACATGCGCNAAAAAAACTATATCTAATTAAAACTACGTCCTAAACGATCGATGTAAGATCTCTAAGTGCCGTGAGCTCGCGGGGGCTCGCGGGCTAGGCGACCTGGATTTGCGTCACCGGCGTAAACTGCTGCGTTTGCGCCTCGTGCCGACGCGCTCTGTCACTAGGCGCGGACCGCGGTAGCAGGGGCTTGCGTAACAAGCTCGCATGCTTCGACTGCGTAAGCATCAAATTGTTTACTAATTTATTTATGACAACCTTCAAACACAAACTATATAAAAATAGGTTAAAAAATCCAATCAAAACACAATAATTCTGCGAAACTCAATAAAATATTTTATTTAAATTGGAAAATATAAGAATCATAAGATGAATTAAGTAAAATGACGCAGCAAAAGAAATTGCCAAACATTTTGACTTATAAACTAAGTGCGCATGCGTCAAAAATTTGAGACATGGTCATAAAATTACGCATTCATTTAATCAGAAAGCAATGTGGCTCTTTCGTCACTCAAACTAGCGCTGAAAGTACAAATTTCGATACAGTTTTGATGAAAAAATATAAAGTACATATGAGAACAACATTCAAACCGATTGGTCTGCAGCAAAATCTGTAATCGGCATAAGATTTGTAAATTTGTTATTCTACATGTTAATTAGTTAAGATGCTGTAGATTTTTGATAATAAATAAATAAACCTTTGCAAACTTTTACTACGAACGCATTTCCTCATATTCCCACGTGATCGGATTGTATAAATGGCTAACGATTACTTCTGGCTATACCTCCAAATATACATTCTTTTTGCGGCATTGATTGTCATTAAGAACGGATTTCCTCATGATTCCACGGGATTGAAAAATATTCTAGTTACAAGACGAGGAAAAGCTAGTGTTTTGATAAAGGATTGTAATTTGAAACATAAAATTTCAACCGTCACATTAAGATTGTAGCAAGATTTATGTCGTAACTAATTTAAGAACCATTTCCGAGCGTCAACAAAATAGCGGGTCAAAAAACAATTTCAACTTACGCCGGAAGGCTTTGCCCATTCATAATAAACTTTTAAATGAACTCTCTAATTTATAAAAGCCCCGTAAAACTCTGAATAAACAAGAAGTTACAAACAATAAACAACAAAGGACAGTAGGATGCAACCAAAAGAACTATATAATATTACGAGGATTATCAACAGTGTTTTAATGTTTTGGTTTAATGCAGACAAGTTAGCGGTTATCCGTGATACCAACTGATGGTAAGTGATGATACACTCCAAGTTAGTTAGGCGTTGCTACTGTGATTAATTAACTTTTAATGACTTCTTTATAGATCGATATTTTTAATCTATTACGAGACAGTTTTAAACTTCCTCGTCATGGGCTATTGGTTCTTCTTCTCTACTTTAGTGTCTAAATTCTCATAAACTGCAAGTGAACCCTTAACCCATGCTTCGTTCATCAAATAAACCTTTCTTTGTAAAACTGTTAAAGACAAGTAGCCGGAAAACTAATTATGTCATAAATTTTACGACAGCGTCAGAAGGATGAATAACAATTTTGTTTCAGGTATACAAATAATAAAACACTGATTATTCGTTGCTCGTTGTGGACGATTAACATTGTAAAAAGTGTAAAGTTGGCAAATAATGTTCTAAAGAAACATCTATTAACTTAATTGCTTCCTGCTTCGCCATTTGAAACTGAAAAATGTGGGTCGGAGAGTGACAGCGCATACGTTAGACAAAGCGGCTTACAAGAATTATGATGTGAAAATATGGACCAAAATATAATGGTTTTATTATACCAGTATTTGGAAGAAAGCCAGTTTCCAAATCGGGAGTAAAAAGTGTACTTTTAATTAAATAATTAGTCATAGCAAATTGTAGACCATGTTTTTACACACTATACACACCTTATACTCGTACATAAAGATATTTGAAGAGTTGTTAATGTGCTTAACAGTTATTAGTTAACAGTAAAGAGTAGTCATTCAATACCTGTAAATTATAGTAGATTAATTTACTTTTTTACGGCATGCCAACAGAACAATCCATAAATTGGATTATACATAGAAAGTGTAAACCACACGACAAACCAATAAAAAATAAAAGAAGAACATAATATATAAATGAAAATAAAAACCAGTAAAAGTATATTCATGTGACTCACATGTCTATTTTTGTATCACTCTAAAATCTATGTGTTAATACTAGAAAATAGATTTTAAAAGGGTCAATGTCAAATGTTAAATACCAGTAAATTCTGATAGGTAGCAACATTTACGACATAAATTAAATACAAACACAGAAATAATAATATCATTGGATATATTCAAAAGTAACTGTTTACGTTTCTATAAAAAAAACTTCAAGAAGAATTTCTAGAGATGTTATTAAGTAAACTTATAACGTATTTCCGCAGAAAGCTACTTGAAAAATAATATTATATGGTGAAACATTAGCTAGACGAAAAAAAAAAAATGCTTGCTAGTGCGTGAATTGATTTAACTTAAATGAAAAAAATTGAAATAATATTGTGATGATATCCTTCGTATATTCAGATTTTTAGGTTGTTTTTTAATATTTCTTTTATTTAATTAGATCATATCTGGTATATGATATTTTTATGCTACGGTCCAAGAGGCTCCTTCACAGATTAGATACATCACAATTATACTAAATGTAATTTGCACACATTGTCTTTCTTCGTAAATTTATTTTAATTTTACGTCAAGAAAAAAATGTCAAGATTTACGCCTTACAATAAAAGACTTCTTATAAAGACTGTCTTATCTTTATGTCTGCACACCGTCTTAATATAAATACGGACATTGTAGACATTTATTTAATAGTATAAGGTCTTAAGGAAAAATAAGGAAACGAAAAGAGGATTTTTCTTGAGATGAAATGTCTGAATGCTGAATAACTTTTACATTTTCTTCTATACCACGATAAACATTAAAATATATATGAATGCACACATATGAAATGCATATGTATATAACAGATACAGGTGAGGCTGCAGAAAAATGGACGACGATACGGGCTGGTTCTCGCCGCCTACGCTAGCGGGTCCATCCAGGTCTATTTCATGTGTTATCTTATCCAGGTAGCGCCACTGCCACTGCTACTGCGTCGTCTTCTCCATCATCAAAACCTACATCAAGAAGAGGTGACAGCAGGAGCTAACGAGGCTGGGACGCCCAGTGTTTGCTGCTTTTGGGTGCTTGTTGGCAATGCCGTGAAGGTGTGTGTGTGTGGGGAGTTGTCCGCGCGGCGGAACATATTCCTCGCCAACTTCCGGACGAACATCTTCACAGTGGGCGTCCTGGTGTCACGGTGGATGATTTCATTTCTGATGTACGTCGGGGCTCCTATTTTCATACGTAGCCTCTTATTCTGCTGGATCTGCAGCCTCCTCATTATGTACCTTGAGCATAAGCTACATCAGAGATGAATGCGAACGTAGAACCACTGATGCCTCATTCATGGATGAAGAAGGTTTTCTCCCTCGCCTAGTTTCACACTCCTGACCCATGAGTCAGGTCCTGGGCATAAAAATATTTGCCAGCGCAAAAAAAGAGCATTGAAAATTAAGCTACAAAAATATTTAATGATATTTTCAGCTTTATCAAACAACTGTTGAATATATAGTACTACACTTAAGTAACGACAAATTAGAATTACTTGACAAAACCCAATTTCTAGGAATAACTATTGACAAAAATGGAACCCTCACAAAAATAATCTAAAAAAAAAATTTAATTCTGCTATATTTGCCATACGAAAAATAAAACAATTGACAAATACGGCAACACCTAAATTAGTATACTTTGCTCAATTTACAGTCTCATGACATATGGAATATTGTTATGGGGAGCAGCAGCGGCGGCAAAGAAAATTTTTATTCTACAAAAAAGAGCAGTTAGAACAGTTTTTGGTAAAAGACCGCGTGACTCATCGCGAAACTATTTTAAGGAGACCGGTATTATGACGCTTCAATCAGTATACATATATATAAATATTTTGTACATACGTAAGCATTTACACCTAGTCAAAAAGAAGTCTGATTGTCACATGTATAATACAAGGAGAAAAGAAAAGCTACAATCGAACTTCTTAAGACTAGCTAAGACCAGCAAGTCCTTTATTGGCAATGGGATTCGCTATTATAATAAAATCCCAAGCACAATAACGGAACTGCCGGATGCAAAATTTAGCATGGTTCTAAAAAAAATCCTTATACAGAAGGCCTACTATAATATAGGTGACTTTGTTAATGACAAACGGATCTGGACTTAGCTGATGGTGGCGTATTATAGTAATAATAATTGCAGTGGTTTTTTGTGTATATGGATATAATTTATAATAATGGGTGTGTAAAAGCTTGACGTTCATACGTGCTGCTTTGCAGCCTAAATTGAAAAGAAACATTAATAAATAAATAGTTTCACTACACTTGGGATTTTTGTCCTGAACAATGGGTGCTTTGGTTGAAATTTGATAAAAATCCAAATAACTTTTCAACGAGTTAAATTGGCGATCACATTCGTGTATCTAAGTTCCACCGTTGATTAATATGTTAAAGTACACTGTGTTCGTATGAAGAATGTGATCTAATAGTGGGAATTGAATATATAAGGAAACAGTGAGTCAATACATTTTTAATTTATGTGATTCTGGTCTGGTGGTGGTTTTCCTTAATGTCTAGTTATCACCCTCATTAGGAAAAACTTGTTGCCAATCAAACAATTGCGATTCGATATAATGCTGTGTAGAAACGATAAGAGCTAAATTACCTCTAACCAGGTTAGCACGCTGCTATCTGAATATTTATCACTTACTATCAGGTGAAACACTTCTTTGACAGAAAAAAAAGGGTTAATAAATGAATTTGAAAGAATAACGACGAAATAAATGTAAGACATCATGTGTCTGAGTTTGAAAAGAGATAGTATAATTTTATCGCATAAATATAACCGGAGAATATCTGCCACTTATGCCTTTATCAAATCTGTCAATAGAGAATTATTCCCGGAACATTAATAAAAATCCCTACCGGGATGTCAATCTGTCAACTTATCTTTTATGGAAAGGAAAAAGTTATCGCAAAATCGTTACTTCTTCACGTATTATGATTTTCTGTCACATATGTGAGTGATTCAGATAAAAAAAATGTTTTGGTAAGCATTGTTTCTCCATCACAGCTACAATTGCTTGAATTTTAAATTGTAAATTTTGGAGTTATTTGTAAAACATTTGACTTATGTATAAACAAATAGTTTATCATTTAAAAATCTAAAGAACCAATATTCAATAGGGTAGAGTGCAAAAAAGTTATTAAATGTTTCTCTTTTCTCGATATGTCTAGTTAAAACATATACAAGAAATGAGTTCATGGTCATTTTAGGAAAAAATGATGACAGATTGAAATAATTATGACACGAGAAGTTTTTGTAGAAAATTTAAATTCCTATCAGAATATGTTTTGAATTCAGATGATTAGAATTAAGATTAATAGCCATGCACGCAAGTATCATTACACACACAGGAAGCACTTACATACCCATATCCATGCACGTAACGACTTGTCTACAGTCCCACACACTTTCACACCCAAACCCACGCCTGCACCCACTCACCCACACCCACACGCACCCTCATACCCTCATCTTACATTCGCACCCACGCAAATACCCACTTACCAACACACTCATACCCAAACCCACGCATGCTCCTACACACGCCCACATATCCAAACCCACATACACACACACACCCACTCACCTATACACGAACTCATGCCCAAACCCAAGCACGCACAGACTTACCCACAGCACACAAACTTACACTCACACGCACGCAAACACCCATATTCTCACACACTAACACCCACACGTACACTCACGCACGCACACTTTCACTTACACCCATAACCACGCACGCACAGTCATTTACACCCGTACAAATGTATATTTGTTAGAAAATCCATGCTTCGTTGATATCTTTTTGAGTACAGAAATTTTGGAATAGAAACTAACCATTTTAAATAAGATCGGGTATCTTGTATGGAGAATTCCGTTTCTATACACGTTATGGTGCTACGTAAATTAATAAATGCAAAACAATGCCATTGTCTCCTCGTTTACGTGAAAACCCATACTCGTCTCAGTTTCAAGGAAATTAGGGTACGTCATTAATCAGAAGAAATGACATTAGCCGTTCGTTTCCCAGAGCGTTCCAGCTTCACCACTTTCTGGGTATGTTCTTACAAATTTTCTACTACGACATTAATCTTATGTAAACTGTAATCTCATCTAACTTTTATTATTAAAACACCAACTGAAGTTTAACTACTAAATATTAATCTCTTCACTATATTGAGCTCAATAGACACAAATTACACTTTACTAAAAATTACTTCACTATTTTAATTATACAATTTACTACTAAACTACTTACTACTTCACGAAACACAGCTCGAAAGACTAACTCAAACAATTGTTCCGCTTGTTAAAATTATCTCATATTGCATAACATTTCGTAATGTTACACCATGTTTTTTCGTATTATTAAGTGTTGCCTCTATATTATTCAATAACTTCCAACATTTCAGAGCCATCAGTGTTGTCACCCCACTATACACAGTTGGGTGACAACTGAGTCTAACACTTTCTAAGATCGTACTAACCTGGTGACATATAATTGACCCCTTAAGGTTTCTACACATTTCCTGTATCATCAATAACCAACAGGTGATCACTCGCCATCGCATAAGTTATTTTAAATAAAAGTTGAATACTTCGATAGAAATTTTAGTGTTTACAAGAATGCACATATAAACTACGGGTATACTACGTATAAATCTAATTTGGTTCAACTTACTTCCATCCAATCTCCTTAGTGAACGTTTAAAATAAAGTTTCTTATTCTGAAACTAATGAAGCAGCTTATCTTAGTAGCAGTGTAATTTCTTCAAAGTTGTTTCATCCGACATTTTGTTATAATTACTTTTGAGGTTATGAACTTGGAAACTAGTTTATTAAGTGCAGGGAAGAGAATATTTTTCTATGAGATTTTTATGCATATTTAAATCGGTTGATATCGTATTGTGTTTTAATAAAAAAATCGTAAATCACGTTGGGGTATTTAACACAAAGACCTGATGGGTATACTGCAAACGGAATGTCAGAGATTGAAAATTTTATAACCGTGATTAATTACTACACCTCCGCCATTTTATCCGCGTGAAATGGATAACATAGTAATGGGTCAAAGGGCTTTAAATTTGAAACAATATTAAAGAGAAATAAGTAATTATAAAACGGAATTAATATCTATTCCTACTAAAAACTTTATTAATATCAAGTGCCACACATTAAAAGTTTAAAAAACTGGTTTGAAATTAAATAATCAATAAAAATTATATTTTATTTTTATTATTGTGTTTGCTAGTAATTCTTTATACGTTTATTTTATATATGTAAGTATGTTTTATTCATTTGTTTTATTTGTATTCAGATTAATATTAGTCTGCTGATAGTATCTTTATGGACTAGTCACCTTTCCCACAATTTTCCTTATTCTTAAAATTGTCTGGAATGAAACGCTGATTACATTTATTTGAACACGAGATACATGTTTTATGTGAATAAGTATCTAAGAAATACGGTAGAATTAAGGATATCTAGTTCTTTTTATTACTTTTTACATAATCAGTCCTTATGCAGAAGGAGACAATTTAGACGGAATGAGCGGCTGTGGTTGATGTCCCTCTCCATCAGGCGAGCTTGAAGACCATTAGATGTACGGCCATCTCCCTTCTCCATCGTACTTGAGCCTTCTGTTTAACATCTGGGGTGTCATCTGAGTCGAATGGACAGACAAACTTCTGTCCCCCTTTAAGATGAAGAGGGTTCCCTTGGGCTTTTTGTGGGTATTCTGATTGTCCAGCGAGTTCCAGTGCAGACGAATGGATTTTTACTTCATTACGGCTACAAATATGACAAAATTAAAAAAAAGGTTGTATAGATTTGAATTTAATAACATTATTCTGAACAGTTAGATGGATTGATAATGATAAAAATCAGTGGTTATCCATATTTTACTGCAACGGGAATAGGAATTTATGTAGATTTAAGAAAACAAAATTAATGATCATTATCAAGGCTATTCATTTGATGAAATGAAATTTTAATACATATACATTTAAAAAGGCATTTCACCCTTAAAATGTAGCAATTTCAGTGCACAAGTTCAGTGTCTAAAACTTAACGCTATCAGAATGCAAGTAAGCTTTCTGATGTCCTAAAGTTCTACAGTAGCTCGGGATAAACTTTAGCTTACAAGTTTTGTGCTATTAAGCGACACTTTGGTATAGTTGATGCTTTCTTTATCCTTGTATCTTTCGTAGAATTTTAAACAAGTCTTATATTCGACTGGAAGGATGTTTTTTTTCCACATAGATCTATCGACTAACAAAATTTCTCACAAACATTTTTGCAGAACACCCATCCGTTGTTATTTACTTTGTTTATGCAGGACTACGTGTTCCCCTAGATGATCCGGAATATAGAGAAGAGTTTTAGTGAGTATTCACAATGCGAAATAAATAAGTATATCTAATTTTAAGTCAATCAGGAGGATAACATCTATATCAAAATATTTGTTATTCAAGCAGTCTCAAAACTTTATTTTAAATCGTCAGTAATCTGTCTATTGGTAACAAATTTACCACCAATTCGGTAAGTTGTTTCCACTGAGAAGGAACTCAATAGTTACTCTTTTAAACTCAGTTTTTCTAGATAACATTGTGTTACATTTATTTATTTATTTATTTATTTATGTACCAAAGACAATGGGAAACAAAAAACAAACAGAAAGCTTATATACATAGGATGACTTATCTCTAGAAAGAGATTTCTTCCAGAAACCCTTTGATATGGGACAGTACTTAATTGAGATGTGGCGCAGGTACCAAATCTTATTGGAGAACAAAAATAAAATAGTAAAACAAAAACAAAAAACTCAACACTAACTTTAGAGAATATTCATATATTTGCTACATATACATACACACATATACATAGATATATACATATATATATACGTACATAAACATACATATATGCAAAAAATACATACATATAAAATATTATATACTTTATACCCATGTTTATAAGGATAGAACTTGTTAAAAGTTTAAAATTGTATATTGGAGAAGTAGTGACGCTTTAAATTGAGTTTGAAAGAATTCCCACTATACTTATTTTTTCTGAGATCTTCAGGAAGTGCATTCCATAGATGCGTGGCTTGTACGGTAAAAGATTTACCATAAAAGATTGTATTAAAGAAAGGCACTTCAAGGGATCTGAGAGAAACGCATGACCGCACCGGTCTTGTTCTTGGTGGGCAAGGTTTAATACGCTCGTGTAGGTAAGGTGGAGAAGAATGAAGGAATATGTTGTGCAGCAGAGTCAGAGTGTGAACATTCCGGCGAAGTCGGATAGGGAGCCACTTTAATTGTTTACGAAATTCTGAAACGTGATCAAATTTGCGCAAACCGAAAATAAAGCGGATGCACAAATTTTGAAGCCTCTCTAATTTATTAAGTAGCTCATCAGTCGCATCAGGGTAGCAAACGTCGGCGTAGTCAAGGAGTGGAAGAAGAAGAGTTTGCGCAACTAATTTTCGCGTTTGGAAAGGAAGGAATTTCTGCAACCGCTTAAGTGAGTGTAGCGTGTAATGTAGACGTTTACTGATCTCATTGACTTGTGCTGACCAAGACAGGTTACAGTCTAGGGTTAATCCTAGGTTTTTCAGCTTGTCACAAAAGGCAATTGACGTACCATTGTAATAAAGGCAAGGAACAGTGTTTATGTCTATCTTGCCTCTCAACTGCCTACTACCAATGATTATGGCTTGAGACTTTGTAGCATTAATTGAGAGTCCGTAAGACTCAGCCCAATTTTGGATCATCACAAGATTAAGGTTGAGTGCTGATATTGCTTCATTGAGATGAGACGGCGGGGCGGGGCGGGAGATGAGATTTATCTTCGACGGGTATCAATTTAAAAAAAATACACATAACAATTTTATAATATGCCTTTTGTGTAAAAATTTATAAATTTTAATAATAAAAACACTTAAAAAATTATCTGTATGATAAAATTTTACGGATAACTATCTCAAAACTGATCCATGTTACTGTAACTGTAAACAAGCTGTCCGAGAGTTCACTTTAACTTATGCAGCAGTTTTGAAAGCAAATTTCGCATACCGTAGTTTAAATCTTGTCAGCAATTATACACCTATTCTAGTTAGTTGAGTACTACTTAGAGTAGTTATTATTTAACCCATCCTGTATTATTATATATCGTGATTCAAATTGACTACCAAAATTAAAATACATTCTTATTCATTCATTCATGCTAATACAGTTTCTTCATAAATTATCTCATGAAAATATGTACAAGAACATCGCCATCTTCATATTGTTGTGATTCGATGTTTATTTAAAGAACGAATTTAATAAAATATCTTTTTGTTTTATAGTTTTCGGCTACGTTTGCCATGTTCGTTATACGATTGGAAATTATTTAAAATGAACATTATAATTTATTAGCGGCCCGTCCCGGCTTCGCACGGGTAGATCTCTGTAAAGAACATTTTAAGTGAAGCATAAAATGTATTAAAAAAACTCGAAATATTCAATGTCGCTTGCGTCCACTGCGTAAGGAGCCGACCGGCTACCTAGTTCATAATGGTGCACCCCCTTCTTCCGCACTGCCTCTCTCTCGTGGAGTTAGTTACTCGATGCGCTGCGTGGCGGCCACCGCCGGCATGTATTTTTATTTTAATTTCATGATATCTTTTGAATGGAATATCCGATGTCAATAATTCAAAAAGCAATCATCAGGTATTGAGACCGTCTTGAAAATTAAATTATTTATTTGGATAAAACTTTTATAAATGGTATGGATAACACGGTCTGATTTTGATCGGTATTTCTATCAATTCGTTAAATGTTAAAAAGTAGTTATAGTGACGTAACTACAATAGTTAGATATATGGTCGCGCGAAGCTTTTTGTAGATTTTGATATATTCTATAATATTGTCGAACATTTTTTTGTTTTATCATTAATACTCTTCACAGCGTATGCGATGATAGACATTTTATGGTTAATTTTTTTACACGTTCGGTTGGTTTTAATAGGAATTTCTAAAGATTTCTATAGTAATCTTGTACTAAATATAGCCTATGTTACTCAGTGATAATGTAGCTTTCTAATGAAAAAAGAATTATTAAAATCGGTCCAGTACTTTTTGAGTTAATTCGTTACATACAAAAATACAAATCTTTCCTCTTTATAATATTAGTGTAGATTTATCATAATCGTTGATAGAAGTACAATAAAGTTGATTTTGCAATATCTTTACTAAATAACAAATGTACTGTGGTGAAATATTTGATTAAGTGCCTTAATAGAATGTATAATAAGTTAAAATATGTTTATGTCATGATATTAGTTTCTGTATTAACTAAGTTAAGCGGCGCGAATGATGATGTCGCTGTGGCAGGCTGGTGGAGCTTATTCGTAGAGTACGAGAGTTGTAGTTTTTATATTAAGTATATTATTAGTAAATCGTCAAGAAAGTATTAAGTTTAATGTTTAATAGAAATGTCTGTATAAATAAGGATTGATAGACTTATACTTATGAATAAAAGAATATGTGTTATTATTCTGTGTAATATAAAAAAGCAAAGTAAAAGATTTGAAGGTTTGTTTGAATTCTTTTTTCATATTAGTTATTATGGACATTTAGTGTAAAAATCATGCTTTATGTAATTTTGTTGCCACTTAGTCCGTAGGTACTCTCGGATTCAATTCTCCTGTTAGGTAAATTTAGGAAATTGTACTTTCTTATTTACCTAGATCGCGATGGATTAGGAGGCTTAACCAGTGGGTCGGGGTTTATCTGTTGGTTGGAGAATCATATCACTAAGCGATTAGACACCTTTTTCGATGAAAGCTCTCAGGTAGTTTGATATTTTTCGATTGTTTCGCTAAGTACTCATACTGTTACGTTTTAACCATTTACGCAAAACCTTCCTGGAGTAGTTACAAGTACTCGCTGTGCTACCAAAGGTCCCGTGTTCAATCCCAGGTAGGGCGAATTTAGAAAATTGTATTTTCTAATTTGTCTGAGTCTGAAGTTCAGCCGTGTCTAGTTAGCATCCAAATAGAAAAAGAGGTACAGCCAAGTATGAGATGTGTTCCAGTACGAGACTGTGTAGATACAGTAAGAGATAAATGGCCTCTTACCAAGTTATCGCGCTGCGATCTTAGACTATATCATATTTTAACATCAGGTTAGATTACAGTCAAGCGATAACCTGTCAACAATTAAATAAAAAAACACAAATGTTTCTATAGTTTTTGAGCTTATCATGTACAGACAGATAGTGCGGAGGAGTTTGTTTTAATATGTATGGATACCACTATCAGTTGGACAAAGGACCTAAATTGTTAACAGTGTTAGAAAGTCGTGGAGTTTAAAATTATGCCTCTGGACGCGTTCCGGATACGCCCGTCCCGTGTTATTTAATACTACACGCGTTAATAAAATACTAGAGTAGTCTTTCAATTTATACGTACATAATTTGTGCAAATCTAAGAATATATACATATTTAGTGAGACTTTTTCTTCTCTTGTTAGCTGGCTTTCAAGTTTTTTGTTTGCCGCTGGCAAATACATTTACGTACGCTCAATAAAATTAGTATTCATCTGGCTACGTTGGACGTGCTGGGCAGCCAGAATACCCTGAATATTATTTTAGTAGGTATACTGGCTATCCAGCGAAACCGTCGTCATCCAATTTGTAGTACGCATGAGCAATTTACTCTGAAGGCAACCTAGATGTTACCGACATAGGTTCAACTAAATTAGAGCAGATAGGCTAACGTACGAGTATATCCACCGGTCCTCAATCTCCTCTATCAGAGAGGGGCATCCGCTACAACCTCTTCATCTCTCGACATTGCCTCCATCAGCAAAATGATAAACTCACAGATGGAGGCAAATGCCCTCCAAAATGGTTTCTACACAGCATCGTATCGGAACGCATTTTTTTTGTTCAGTGACAAGTTGTTAACTAGAATAAAATTTCCTAAATTTTCCCTACCAGGATTTGAACAGCAGCAAGTATCCACACCATTACGTCAGCATGACCATCACATTGATTTCATAAACAAATCCACATTTTGTCTATATATTCTTAAGTCTTTACCAAAAACAGATTCCGTTACAATCTTCCACCGCAGAGAGTTGCGCTTAGTAATTAATTAACAGAAACGGAAACGAGCCAAATGAATGAACGACTCCTCATACATTGTAGATTAATATCCTATTTGTTCATTCCCTAGCTCCATTAACTATGTTGGAATTAGGACATCTGTTGCGATTGACTTTTAGTAAACTTACCACTATATCTATTTATAGTATTCTAAATTCTTCTGCGTACACTTAAATGAGGGGCATAAGGTATTAGGGCTTAACTGGCGTCTTATATGATGGTAACAGACGATACAGTCTATGCAGAAGGTGCGCTAATCTGGTAAGAAGCAATTTACCTCTTATAGTTTCTACACAGCATCGTACCAAAACACAAATCGCTTTGTTTAGCGGTACATTTTTACAGTAATGGTGGAAACTAGCTACGGTCGAACTCATAGTTATAATAATAATATTCTTTATTTGCCCCAAAAATGACATAGTTTATTAATTCTACCTTTGAACTCCGCAATAGGAGTACCCGTGTTTTGGGGGTCAGCCCCTTCCTGTTATATTATTGGAACTCTTTACATTATCATAAAGTTATCATCAAATTAAGATAAAATGTGTGTGTGTTATACTTGGCTAAGATAATCAGAAGATTATTAACGTAGTATAAATATATATAAAATAATTCAAAATTTTAAGATAATTGATATGTTTACATTTTCAGTCCCTATCCGTGTAATATGAAAAATTTTAGGATAATGGCGGTATTAGTTTATCATTTTAATGTGGTAAGTATGTTTTTTGTTTCATCGTAACTTAGTTGGTGACGGTATTTGCTGGCGGTGTTTTTACAGTCAAGTCTATTCAAATGGTATATAGAGACTGATTTATTGATAAAGTTGTATACATTGCAATACGAGATATATTACGAATTACAATGAAACCCAATCCAGCAAGATGAAAATAAAAATCATTATAATCGGTTCAGTACTTTCGAAATTAATCGACTTCAAACTCTGACAGGGAATTTATTTATATACTAGTTGACTCCACAGACTTTGTTCTGTCCAAATAACGATAATTTCACGTTGAATATGTTTAATTAATGCATTTTTCAAAAACAGTGTTTATGTATATGTTTATTCCATTATTCTAATATAGACACAATATGAAAAGTTGTCAGATTGTTAGTATTCCGACACGGAGACTGGTTACATGCCACAAAGACTTACTGACCGCCCTAGCAATTCATCTATCGACATATATTGCGTATTACATATATTATTATATGAATTGTTTAGTTGTAGTGCGCTTTCTGTCAAAAGGTTACATAAAAAAAGTTTATATTGTCAAAGGCACTAAGACGGTTACATAATAAAAATTGTTACGATGGTTAAGTTTTCTTAAAACTTCTGATTTCGCAACTTTGGTTCTGGTTTATTTTATAAGAATCTTTTACTGATAATAAACACAACAAGAAAAATTGAAATTGCGATATTGGTCCAGCCGTTCACGTTTGATGCCGTGACATTTTTATACACAGGGTTACTGGTAATTTAACGTATTCCCGTTAGGAGAAGATATATGCAATAATTTAAACACCAATATGCATTATGCAAAAGTGAACCGAAATTTAAATTATTGAAAAGTTTCAAAGAATTAATCAAATCATTTCGTTTTCAGTCTGTCATTTTTAAATGACGACTGATAACTGTAGTTTTAATATTGACGAATAATCGAGTGTGATCTCATCTGATGGTAAGTGATGATACAGTTTCAGATAGAAGTGCGCTATTCTGATAAGAGGTAACATACCACTTATGGTTTCTACATAGCATCGTACAGGAACACAAAGCTCTCTATTTGGCGGCAACTCTTTGCTTGCAGGGTGGTAACTAGCCGCGGCCGTAGCCTCCCATCAGTCCAAACTCAGACAAATTAGAAAATACAATTTTATAAATTCGCCCTACCGGGGTTCGAATCCGGGACCTCTGCTAGCAAAGCGAGTACTTGCACCACTGCACCAGCGACGCTGTCAGATAGTCACCCCATCATTTCCCAATGGGAATACATCTAATTACCAGTAGCCCCGTTTAAGGTATCGGTCCAGTCGATTAGGAGTTCAGTTACATACACGCGTACTATTATTATCTAATATCTAGTCTGTGTATTAAGTTATATCGTAATTGAATGAACGGTACAGTGACACGTAAAATACAATCAAGCAACAATTGATTTTATAAGACATGTGCTAATTACATTCATCGATAACCTATAACGTAATTTAGTTAAAGCGTTGTTTCACGCTAAAGTTGACCGGATATTACACCGAACGAACCGAACCGAATCGACCGAACCGAATAGCAATATAGGGGAAATATATATGTCGTAGAATAAGAGAGCAGAGAAGAAAAAAGTATAGCTTGTGCATAGGGTTCCTCGGGATATAGTCATTAGTTGGTTCCATAATTCAATCTCCACATTGTAGGCGTTGGTGGGTAATGTTAGCCCAATCTTTATTAATTAACTCGTATTATTATTTGAAATCACTTAATGTTCCCGATATCAATTCCGCAAATAATTGGACTCCGACATATAAGAAAACTTTTTCTTTACTTAAATTGCTATATTTGTTTATTTAGAACATTTGTTATAATTTTAAAATGTATTAGTTATAATTCTTTTGATGGCATTGCTGGCGCAGTGGTGCGAATGCTCGCTTTGCTAGCAGTGAACTTAGGTAATTGCATTTTCCAACTTGCCTGAATTACGACTGGTGGGAGGCTTCGGCCGTAGCTAGTTACCACCCTAACATCAAAGACGTCCCGCTAAACCAAGAGATTTATGTTCCAATACGATGATGTGCAGAAACCGAAAGAGGTAAATTGCCTCTTAACAGATTAGTGCACTTCCATTTTAAATTGTATCATCACTTACCATTAGGTGTGATCACTTGTCAGCAAAAAAAATTCGTTATTAAAGCCTTCAGGATAAAAGAAATACCTCAGTTGTGTCCGATTGATACATACATAGCATCACGCCTCATTCCCATAGGAGTAGGCAGTGACAACATCCTTCCACTTGCCACGATCTTTGCATATCTCCTTCGCTTCTTTCATTCCCATTAAACCTTTCATACAAGTTCTTCGGTTTAGAGTACTCTAGACCTGGCCGTTATTTAAAATGTCCTGGATTTGGTCCAGGAACGTTCGCCTTGGTCTTCCCCTTCGTGGCAAAAAATTATATTAAAAAGGACTTTTTATTCGTTATAGATTAGCGGTTGACTGTAATCTCACCTGATGGAAAATGATTATACAATATAAGAAGTGTGCTAGCTGGGAAAGGTGTAGTTTACCTATTATGGTCGAGCCCGTCAAAACCACTTTAACAATTTTGATATTTTTTCATACTTTTATTATTATTTTATTATTTTAGACTAGTTATAGTAGATATTTTACAAAGTAGTTAAATAAAAATTGGTAATCGACTTCAAAAAAATACAGGGATAAGTAAAAAAATATTTATGTATATATCTTACCGCCGATTTACATCGGCTATCGGAGTTTATGTCGGCTCTTGGTTATATGTATATAGCATTGTTACAATGTATTATAAGTAATAAAATGGCAACTTTATTGAATTAGTCGTAGTTGTTTTAAATACGCGAAAGTGGAAAGTAATAGCGCTTGATTGTAATCTCATATGATAATAATGGATGATGCAGATTAAGATAAAACTCAATTTTTTAGAGTGGTATCTAGCCTACCTTTCATCAGTTGGGACTTAGAAAAATTAGAAAATACAAATTCCTTGCACTCGCACCATTGGGCTATCAAAAATTATCGTAGCAAATGAAGACGTTACCTAATGTTATAGAACAGCGAAAGTTCTATATCCGTAATGTATTCTAATTTAAAATTTGTTAAAAAAAATCGGTGTAACACACGGCTCTCTACTCCATGTCGCACAGTAATCCGCACTTGGTATTCCGCCGCGGATTTATTACGGATTTAGCCAAAATAGGGCTTATTCAATTAGCGAAATCACTACTGCAGTCCTCTTTGATAATACATAATATATTTTGGCACCTTTAACTTTGATTACAATGACATATATTTTATTTATCACGTTTTATACGACTAACTGATTACGAGAGTATAAGTTATGTAATTCCCTTTTTTTGTACAAGTACCGTATATTTCATATGCCTATTGTTGCGGACGGGAGCCCCGAGCCTAGAGCGTCGCTGGCAGCGACTAATCCTGATTGGTCAACTGCAGGCGATCAAACTTCCCCCCTGCCTTTCCTACCTCAGCACCCGCGATCGCCTTCTCTCCTGCTCGTCACACCCTATGTACGTGGCAGAGTTTTATAAAAGGCCTATCCTAGAGTTTGCGAACATTTTGCCTTAGACTCCCGAACGAAGTAGATTCCAGTACTAAGCGCGACTTGTGAACATTGAACCAGAACTCTGCAGAAGCGAAGACCTAAGTCCGAACTCTGAAGACCCAAGCCTTGATCAACAAATGAAAACCCGATGATTAAAGATCGACGCCCTAAGAACCCCGTACAGTCCACTGAACTAGGATGAATTTGTGTGAACCTGAATCCCTCCCCAACACCAATGGTGAAAAGCTGTGAATTTTAAAATACAGTAAAACATTTTATTTACGTAGATTTAATATACATTATAATACTTTCAATAATAAATTCTAAATAATTTACTCATATTTCTTTAAAGTTACATCTTCGATTATTTTGGTGAGAATAAATCTTAAACAGTATTAAGATTTTCTTTTTCAATGCAGTGAATTTGGACATATTTCAATTAAAATTGAAATAGAAGAATCTTTCTATTTTAAAATACTATGCATAAAGATTATGAGACTATAGGGAAGTTATGTCTTTTAAGTATAGGAAATATTGTCATCACGTCATTATAATAAAAGAGCTTAAAAACATTTGAACAGTACAAATAGTCTTCAAGAATTACTTTCGATAAATTGTATAAAACAGAAAGACAATCTTAAAAAGCATTTCACATAGATCAAAGACCGTTAATAAAGTGTGGGTTATGAAATCCATAATAATAGCTTCCCAGGCGATATTACGCTACGGGGCGTATCCAATTTATATCGTAATATTTTCAACATCTTTAAGGTTATCTAGGGGGTAAAATATCCTCTTCTCTGGGTTTGATTCAATAAAAGTTGCTATACAGTTTTGATTTTAAGTGATGATAAAGTCTTAAGGTTAAATTGCTCAACTTCAATACGTAAAAAATGTTGTTTTCGTCTTGTGTAATATGAACTTAAAATCTAAATTATAAGTATACTTAGAGTTATAATTAATTATAGAATGATATACATAACTTCAGACCGTCTGACTATTAATATAGCAAAGGGGGAATTTATGGTCATTTCCCTTATCACCACGCGTTAAAGGAAATGCGGCAGTATTAAAAATACAGTTTTCAACTTTCCAAGAGTATCAACACTTTTTCTAACATAATGAATGAAAATAGTTATATTACTGTGCGTTAGGGACCTAATTCATCACTTTTTTATGTCCTTGAATTCACCTTTAAGTAGGAAGCAAATACGTATATTTGTGTTACTCATACTAAAAAAACTTTACATGTTAGAGCCTCCCGCAAGGAGTGAAACAACGCGATTACAGTCAACGCACAATACGAAAGTCCTGCACGAGATCTACAATTTGGCTAAATGTAGCAGAGGAGAATTCGGCCTCACAGCTGTAAAGAACTATTGGCCAATAGTTCTTTACAGCTGTGAGGCGTGGACGATTAAGGAAGACACTGGTCGGCGCCTTGAAGCATTCGAGATGTGGTGTTATCGTCTTATGCTATGCATCAGCTGGGTCCATAAGGTCACGAATGAAAATGTTCTGGAACGCATCGGGATGACTAGACAGCCTCTCCAAATAACTAAGCAAATAAAAGTTGCCTAACAGGGCCACGTCTTAAAATGGGTAAGATCCAAGGTAAGAGGACAGTTGGCAGAAGGACAAAGTTATAGCTGCGAATCGTCAGAGAGTAAATGGGCATCGTGACTGCGTAGGAGTTGCTGCACCTTGCGCAAGACTGAGAACGATTTGCGGAATGGACGGCCAACCTCCATTAATGGAAAGGCACCGGAAGAAGAAGATACACTGATCCTTTTAATACTTAATATTTTAAAACTAGCTGTTCCACGCGGTATTACCCGTGTATATCTTGTTTATGTCGAAGTGCATGTCGCGAAAGAAGCATGAAAATAAATTTTAAATCCAGATCCCGTGGAAACACGTTCCTAATAAGAGACTATGTTGCTAAACGAAAAGTATATGCGGAATTTCAAGTCAACCTATGAATATTTTTATGGATCTCACAGATGATGAATGGCAATATTTTGATAGATGGGGAACAAGTGGAAGAGGTGAAAGAATTTGTATACTTGGGATCTAAATTTACAAAAGATGGAACATGTGAAAGTGATATCGAAAGGAGAGTGAATGCAGGGAATATGGTAAATGGTGCTCTGCATGCTTTTATGAATAGCCAGATGGTGTCTCAAAGGGCTAGACTGGCAGTGCATGCTGGAGTGTTGGTGCCAACACTTATGTATGGTAGTGAAAGTTGGGTATGGCAGAAGAATCACAAAAGTAAAATAAATGCGGTAGAGATGAGAGCGTTGAGAAGCATGAGTGGATTAAAACTGAGTGACAGAGTAAGAAATAGTGTGATAAGAGAACGTTGTGGTATAAAAGAAGACGTAGTGACTAAAATTGAGAAAGGTATGCTTAGATGGTTTGGGCATGTAGAGAGAATGAATGAAAGGAGACTGACAAAAAGGATTTATGAGTCAAGAGTGAATGCGAAAGTTGGAAGGGGAAGACCAAGGCGAACGTTCCTGGACCAAATCCAGGACATTTTAAATAACGGCCAGGTCAAGAGTACTCTAAACCGACGAACTTGTATGAAAGGTTTAATGAGATTGAAAGAAGCGAAGGAGATATGCAAGGATCGTGGCAAGTGGAAGGATGTTGTCTCTGCCTACCCCTATGGGAATGAGGCGTGATGCTATGTATGTATGTGTATCTCACAGAAAGTGATCGTTTTTGTTATTTTTTTCTAGAAAACTTGTTCTTAGTGAGCGTCTACGTTATCTGAGTTAAAAAGGTAGCCTATATCCTTTCTCAGACTCTGGACTATCTATAATCAATTTTCATTTAAATCGCTTCAGTAGAATTTATAATATTAGTAAGGATTAAATGGAAATGCCTGCAACTGTTTCATTGTATAAGAAAAAGAAGTATTTATATATACAAATAACAACGATAGTTTAAAGTACAAAGAGTTGTTACGATATAAAATTTTGTATCGATATTCGTAACATCGATTATAGCTCCCAGGGCTATAGTTTAAAGCGATAATGTGATACAGCCCGGAAATATCAGGTCCAATACTAGAGTACAATTGGAACTATATAGCTATATCTTTCCTTTGGGACGTAAACATTAGAACGGAAGACCAAGTTGGAACTATGTAATAGCCTGTCGTTATTGAAGTTAAAACTTCTTTAGGCATGCTGTGCCCTATATTTAGGGGGTATTGAATTATAGTAAGCCATCACGCTCGGCTTTGTAATATAATCTAAACCGATGGACGTCCACTGCTGGACATAGGTCTCCTCCAAGGATTTCCATGATACACGGTGTTGTGCGGTTTGTAACCATCGGCTTCCGGCGACCCTTTTCAGAACATCTGTCCACCTGGTGGGGGGGTTTACCAACGCTGCGTTTACCGGTACGTGGTCCGCACTCCAGTACCTTGGGACTCCAACGTCTATCGGTTCGCCTAGCTAAGTGCCCTGCCCATCGCCACTTCCGTTCCGCGACCCTTCTATAGCTATGTCGGTAATTCTTGTTCTTCTGCGAATCTCTTCGTTTCGGATTTGATCCCGAAGAGATACTCCAGGCATAGCTAGTTCCATCGGCCGCTGTGTGATCCTGAGCTTTCTAATAAGGGCTTTTTAACGCTTTTTCGATTTAAGTCGGATCTCGACGATTAAAGGAGCAAAAGGGTTATAACTGCCAGAAATTCATTTAATTGAACATCTGCAATCTACATTTATATAAAGGTAGGATAAGTAGCCGCCTTTTACAGTCCCATTGCTGGGCACAGGCCACCTCACTCATAGGAGAGAATTTTTAGAGCATCACGAGCAATGCGATATTTATTTATATATTTATATAGATAAAATTGCATCTGATTTGTTTGTAATGTTTATAATTTAAAAATTAACAGTTTTTAAATCTATTTATTGTCTATATGTTTGTTAAGGGTATTCTCAGAAATGGATGGACAGATTTTGAAGAGTCTTTCACTGGCTGATGTCATAAGGAGTAACCAGACTACTTTTATAAAAAAAAAATAACGCGAAAGGACTTGGGGAACAGTAAGTGTATATGATATAAAAAAATATATGTTATAATGTTTAACCGTTATCAACTCCGGAACTAATCAACCGTTTTTGATGAATTTTGTTTCATTTTGATGGATTTACTCCAAAACTCTTTTCACGGAAAGGACGTTAAGTACGAGTTTTCTTAAGAATTAAGTAAAATATATATAAAATCTTTTTATTTGATATTATCTGTTGTTACCCATAATAATACCTAAATATCTTATCGGAATAGACGTTTTATTGTATGTATATATAACCTTAGTTGTGTTTCGGACGATCAATTGCAATCTGACAAAGTTGTGGCGATCTTCAGGCTATAGTGTTTGACCATTATATTCGGGAGCCTTTAGAAAACGATATTCATTGCGCATTTTGTATGGGTAAAGTATTATAATTTAATAATGAGGATAGCAATGGTTAATATTCTAAGCGAAAACTTTAAAATATTTTCACTTTGACAGTTACATAGTAGGGGGACCAATAATAGTGGTTTATAGGGGTATATTGAACTTTGGTTTACCGCATGTAATGAAATGATGGCCGAAAGCGAAGACAGCTGATTCCAGTTTCCATTGTATAAGGGTTGTTTACGTTAAAAGAATCTATTTGGTATTTTTGGGAGTAGGTATCTTAAAAATTTATTTTAATAAGATGTTTAAAACTAGAAAATTGATTATAAAGGTATCCCTGAACCCTGAAAGAATACATATGTGATTACAACCTGGTTTCATTTCAAAGGCATGCGAAGACTATTTGAGTAAATTATTTATTAGGACAAAAAGATATTAATTTCTAGAGTCGTGTTCCTTATACCTTACTCGGCTTATAGTGTTATCACTTTATTATAGACTCAGCTTAACTAAGTATCAATTAAGTTTCCAAAAAATCCCAAATCTGTACGCAATACAGGAAATGTTATTGGATATAGCTGCTTAGAGAGCTTCTTAAAAGGAAGGTCTGATTAATTTTAAATATAATGCTTCAAGTTTGTGGAAAATAAGATCGATCAAGCGTTAAAATGATGAAGCAATTTATAAATTTACTCCTTTGCGACGGTTGGCATGGCAACGACCCGGCCTCTGACTCAGCAGATCTAAAATGTGAACCTTCATAAGTACGGTATTGAATGCGTCAGAAAGTTTCATGTAACATAGTTATATCGTTGCCGTGGTATGTCATAAAGTTAAGAAAGTAAGTAACTGCGGAGCAGAGACCTTCTCACTCACAGGGGAGAGGAGTTTTTAGAGCATAGACCTATCACGCTGTTCCAGTGCGAGTTGGCAAGCTACATATACCCTAGGCGTTCTAGGCGAAGTTATTTTTTTTTCACCTTTTCCCGCATCTGAGACACCAGGAACAAAAGAGAAACTTGATTCCCCAGTGTCACTGTCACGAATGAAAAGGTTTCCGCAGGAGCATTTCATTTATACCGCAAAAAGACCGAAACACAATTTTAAAACAAGAAATAAAAACAAACTTATAATGCCCGAAGCATTTCAGAGCCGAGGCACTCCACACAGTGTTAAGACATATGTTAAAAACGTCCTATTACAAAAAGCATATTATAATATTTAAGATTATGTAAGTGACAAAGATGTTTGGACATTATTCCAGTTACACATGGAAGCTAAATACATTGTAACGTACTAAAACTATGTTTCAACCGTTGAGTTTCCTGCCGGATTCTTCTCAGCAGAATCAACTTCTGAGTCGTATGGAGTCAACTTCCATCCGATAGTGTGGAACTCGCTGACTACACCAGAATACCCACCAAAAACCAACAGAACCCTTTTCATCTGTATGCTGGGGGCCAAATGTTCACTGACGCATCCAGCTCTGGCACTTCAGAAGATTGAAATGTTTAAGGAATGGGGAGCAAATGAGCAAAATTGCGTCTTCTGGCGCCCCTATACACCGGCGGCTGGGTGGAGCATCGAGCACAATCTCCCATTTCCTCTCTAATACCTCCTTCTGCAAGATGACAGATTCGCAGAATATAAATAGACTCCACTCGTTTAACCCCTGGAATATCATGATTCAACAAGGACATAGATAGAATCAATCATTCTGTTTTATACATGTACAATTTGTTAAAAATTACATATTATTATAACCCAGGGTCGACTAATATCCGAATGGAAATTTTATATTGCTATATTAGAACCATAAATCGGTGCGAAGAATGAAACATGACCTTTGTCAATTTGGTCCTTATGGTATTTGATCCTTATCGAAGATTATATCTGGCTTACGTTGTTATGGCATTTATTTAGCTCAAGTTATTTTATTTACAACAGAGTTCAGATAATTCTATTCATGTTAAAAATGTATGTTTTAGTTTTTGTAATCCTTTTACATCAAAAGAACCATTTGATAAGTAACTGCTAATGGTTCTGTAAGGAAATTAAAAGGCTGCTATTTGCCTTTTTAATCTCCTTTACATAGTTTGAAATCCACCAGTATGCTCCAACTGATTTCATTAGAGAGCTTTCTTTTAAACATAGGTTTTTTATAAGTTAGCATTTTGTAACATCAAGCTTTCATGTGCGACTCGTATGAAGTGCAAGCATTATTATCTTTCAAACTCAACAATGTAGTATGTTTTATTTTATAAGTTATTCGTGTAGTTGTTTTTGCTGATCCTTTAACGAAACGAGAAGAATAAAATAAAGTTAAATCAATTCCCACCATCTTCTTAAACTCATTACATAGAAAGAAAACATTCAGCCTTTTTCTTGAGCTTTTAATAGTACCCTGTACAATTATTCGCAAAATAAATCTTATTATTGAATGTGACTGTAATATTAAGAGTCATCCAATAAAAGTACATTTGAATTTGAGTAGATTAAAAAATATTTTATTGACGATTGTAAATTTGAACCAGATAGATAGAGAACTATTAGAGAGATTATGTTATACAATATGTACGTAAGTGAAGTAACACGATTTAGGTTACTGTCTGTAAAAGATTCATAAAATATCCTTTCCGGCTTCGCTTTTAGTTCACATATTGAAGACGTAAGTATAGGCACTGGACCTGGCTTAAAGCAGCCAAATTTCTATAGTGATGTAACAATATCGATTACAATTTTATCGATAACATTTTTAAAAGTAATATATAAACGAATTAAGTTAATTCGTATTCTATCTAGCACGATCTTCTTAAACATTACATAGAAAGCTATCTTTCACACTGACGCTATTCTGAGCCCATTTTCTGGCAGGCTCGCTTGTCAATATTTAAACCAATTCTATTTAGTGTATGCCCTGAGAAGTTAAGGCTATCACAATAAAAGTCTTAGTTTTTAAGCAGATTATTGCAATACTAGGGTAGATTGCTATCCTCTGGAACTCTATTAAAGAACGAGGAGGATATTGCTGGATTTTAGTGCCTATACTACCGATTGGATTTTGGGTCGGAAGAAGTAAAAATTGTTGTTACTGACATAAATTATCTCATTGGTCAAATGAAATTATTTTTATTTCCTTTATTTAAAACCATTGATGCGAGCTTTCTACATGACACCTTTATTTTTTTTATGAATATGTTTATGTAAATTGAAATTATCTAGTTGATTTTTAAACAAAATAAAGATATTTAAACTTTACTGGACAAATATATAGGGAGACTGTAATTTATTACTAGAAACTTTACGCGATGGCTCAATTTTATTTGATACCCACAAAATAATGCACAACAATCTAATTTTTAATTCACGTGCAGTATGATGTTGTGTAGCAACCATTAAGAGATCAATTCCAAGTTGGCGCGCTGATATCTTATCATCACTTAATACCAGATGACTTCGCAATTGAGAGATAATATATTAGCGATAAAATAAAAAGACATTAATATCTTTACATACGCAGGCATCACTAGAAGGTAAGGAGTCATCGAAGCGCGTAATAAGGTGACTGTCCCCATTTTGAATAACGTGACAGAGAATTATATCGTTTTCGAAGCACTCTAGCGTTATTCTTAGAATTTAACATAATTTAACTTGGTTTGGAATTCCCGCTTTTTAAGATTTTAAAATGAAACTTTTGACGTGACAATGTCGTATAAATCGATGGTTCTTGGCTGCCCGCAAAAGCATCACTTATTCTCACGCGCGATCGAGAGGCACAATCATTACAAGCGTTCTGCCTGTAATTTAGAAAGAGCTAATATCAAGATTAGTTTTATTAGTTTATTAATTTTTTTTTAAATAGTTGATAAGTGACGTTACCTTGCCTATAGATTCAGAAATGTCTACCAGCTCTATATGTAAATAATTTCTCTATACGTCTGTTATAGACTTTGAAACCATCCAATGGATGTGCCGTAAACGTTTTCATTCGAAAGGCAAATACGAAGATTTAAAACTACTAAACCTAATCTCGAAATGACATTTAGATAGACAATTCGATAGGCAAATACTACTTTAATAAATAATTGTTTTTTTAATCTCACTTCGTGTCTATATATTCTTTATTATTTTATACTATTATTAGTATTTTTATGAGTTTAAAATTGTACAAGCATATATTTATTTTTGGCACGGTTCTGCCCCATTAATTTATTAAATAAGCATTCATAGGTTGTCTGGAAAAGATTGCTTGCAATAAGACCGCCTTTGCACGCTCCTAGCTGTTTATTCTTAGTTTTGTATTTCCTGTACGTGTTTGTGAGCAATAAAGTGTTTCTATCTATCTACTTTATTGCACATAAAAATACGAAATTACAGGAAAATTTATATAATACTTAAGGAACCACAGCATACAAAGATGGTCTTATTGCATAAATAATCTCTAAACAGACAGCCTTTGAGTAAAGAAAATTATCAGTAAAAGAAAGCATACATAAAAATAAATTGAAACATAAAAAGATATAATTATAAAATCATTTATACATATACATTTTCATGCCGGCCGTGACCTTACCAATTGACCTCGAGCCCTGGACTCGGGCCCTTGAGAAGTTCAGGTCGCATCGGTTCCTGAGATGGCGGGACGAGAATTTGTAGAGGGGAGTTCCACCTAAAGGGTTGAACAGATATATATCGGCACCTAGCTCGTATCCCGTTCGCCAGTCTCCTCGGGCGGCGACGACCCTGGCAGATGTCAGGGTACGTGGGGATGTGTCTATGAATCGTGTAGTGGGTGCTATTTGTATGTATGACCGGCAAGGTAACGCGGAGAGCCAATATCGGCAATGCCGGTCTTCCGTATCCACTGCAAGGCGGTCCTGTGCACCACCAGCCACAGAAATGTTCAAAAGACTAAGGCACATGTGGGGCACACAGGGACCGGAAAGACCTGTGAACGCGTGGACCTGCCACGCCTCGTATGAGTGAGAAGGGGAAGCAAACTATTCGGTTCTTAACGCACTGTTTTCACCAATCACAATGACAAAACCAATAAACCGCGTGGAACTACACTCTTCACCAAAAAACGACGAGGCGGGGCGGTTTTTCCGCCCTGGCGCCTCGTTGACAGACAAAGTCACAGGCTAAACATTTTACCTGCATAGGTTATGAAATCGCGTAGGAGGCGCCCTCTAACGCATGCAGAAGCGCCGCTTCCCGATAATTAGCGAGTTAGTACCTCGGAAAGCTTACAGATGGCGCAAATAATACATAAATTCTATGCAAATATAGAGGAATTCAAAATAAATAACAGATAGCAACAGACGCAGACAATACTTCTAAAAAGTGGCTATTTTACTGAAGTGATTTCTCTCGCATTGTATAACATAACAATACGGATTTTCCCATACGTCCACGGGATTGGAAACTATGATACTTTATAATCATGGTACAGCTTAATAACAAAATCGTTGCAGAGTTCAATATTACTATAACGATATTCAACAATGGTACACCCCTTTTATGCTGAAGTTTATTTCCAAAACTTGTTAGTGCTATCTTTCATCTAACATATCAGAAGGTTGAATCCTTAATACATAAATTATTGCTTTAACTTTAGGGTGTTGTACATTTGTAAGAGAATCACGATCTTTTCTTATATAATTTACGAAAATCTGGTTCGCAAGGAGTTGTTTTAATACTTACAAATAGAGCCTTGTTTCTCTGTGGCTTATGGTATCCTTTCATACGCTTTGAATATATCATTCCATTAGAAATGTTGCCAATAAAATAGTAGTCAATATAATATAGCTCCTTGGAAAATATCGTCATTTATATTGTAGAAACTTTAAATGCATATATGTATGTATGTAATTTGAATGTATCTAAGTGTGTATTGTTTTTCGTAGCAGAGATCCAGGAATATATTTTTGGCGGGGTTAATTTAGGTAAGTGCAATTTTTAATTCGCCGGAGTCTAGACTAGTTGGTTTCGGCCAACATTAACGCCATATAATAGATTTACATTCTATACGATGTTGTGTAGAAACTATAAGAGGTAAATTACTTCTTATCAGGTTAGCACGCTTCCCTTTTAGACTGTATCATAATTTACCAACAGGTGAAATTAAAGTCAGGCGAACAATTGACCTATCAGCAGCGATAATTCAGGGAGGGTTTTAAACCACTAACTTCCTCACAATTCACAAGATGTTCAAAATAATTCGCAATTTACTTGCCATTTACGAAAGTATAGACGGCTTCTAAGTACTGGAATACCATTATCCCACGGGATGCAGCTGGTATAAAATGACACCAAGTTTATTATATTGTATGTCAAGTTAACACAATAATTGTTAAAATAATAAAAACAGCATCAGTAACTGACATTAATTTCGAGTCTGTATCCAGATTTCAGAGTGTCATATTTCCGTCTAAATATTATTTTTAATTATCTGCCAACAGTGACAAAAATGATCTAACTAATAGTCCAATTAAGCAAGTAGGGTGTTATCTGGTTGCTATGTACCTTTATATTCCAAAAATTTAGTTGCAGGAAATGAAATAAATGTTACAAAAGAACCATTAATGTGCAATAACGACCTTATCACTACAAGTGATATCTTAGAAGCAACTTTACAGACGAGAACTTAAATCTAGAACTATGTAAAGATGTACTAACTAATAGTGCATCAGGCAACCTATTTTGTGAAAATGCTCAATTATAGGAAATTGGGTTGATGCACAAATTGTTAGTAAATAAACATACATATATTAAAATCAAAATAGTCTTTATTCACGTAGTTCGGAAAGTTGATTCAAGAGCAAGAAACTCAACGGTTATTCCTTTTCGTAGGTGACAGTGTGTTTAGCTTTCATGTGCAAGTGGAATCAACTTGAAACATCTTTGTCCCTTAAGTAATTTTCAACATTGTAATATGCTTTTTCTAAAAAGATGTTTTAACATGTTTCTTAAAACTATGTGGAAGCATCTTTTTAGATTAGCCGGGTATCTTATTAAAATGGGAATGCTCAACCTAACAACTGATTCCTAAACCTGCGTCATCCTAAAATAAGGCCATACAAGTTTGTTTATATTACTTGTATTAAAATTGTGTGTTTCGCTCTTTTTGCTGTATAAATGAATATTATATGCCTTAACCAAGGAGACGCAAAGCTATGAAATTAAGCGAAATACAGAATTCGTGCAGTTTCAACATCAGCGTATTGTCTTACTTTTCTAACAGCAAATGCAGCTGAACTAACCTTACTTGGCAGAGTCTTAATATGTGCATACCACTGAAGCCAGGGTCAACTTTATTCCTAAGAAGACTGTTTTGCTACACAGACATACATTTAATTGAAAATATTTAATACTGTACTACAAGTACCAAATGCTAAAACAAAACAGTGCTCGGGTTCTTGTGGCAACTTTCAACAATACAAGGATGACATGATAAAGCTATTTTATAGCCACGCCATAACTTCCCACATGGGAATCGCTGTATTCCCCATTACTTTTATTTATTGCCGTCGTCTTGAGAAATATAATGCTACTCTTCTACCTAACGAAATCTTATTGTGCTACTAGCAGACCCGAGTAACTTTTTCTGCGTACACATAAATATGATACGTAGAGTACATACTCATATTGATAGAGGGATTATTAAATTATTACTAATACTACTATTTATTGGGGCGTAGGCCTCCCCTAGTTTCCTCCAAGTATTGCGATCCCGACTTATACTCATCCATCCTGATCCTACCTTGTGAGTAAACATGTCTCTTCATCTTATATTTTGTCACCCTTGTTTCCTTTTTCTGTCTCTTGATACCCATTCTGTTAATTTCTTTGTCCAACGAAAGTTGTCCATTCTGGAGATATGTCCTGCCCATTGCATTATTTAGTGAACGGAAGGTTGTCTCAAGTAATTTTGTTCTTTTTCAAATTTTTTTATTTCTAACTTTAATCAATAATTTTATTTCTGTCTTACTTCTCGCCATATTTTGTTGGCAGATTGCTATTTTATCTTCGTCTTTTCTTCCAAACGACCACGTTTGATAACCGTAACTTAAGGAGGGCATAATAACAGTTTCATAAAGCCTTTTCCGACTGCCTCATTGGTCTAGCGGTTAGCATATTCGACTACAGACACGAGGTTCTGGGTTCGAATTCTGGGTTGGGCCACGTCAAAAATCGATATTGAGTTTTCTATTAAGATCTTCTCAATATTAGCCCGAAGTTAGGGAGTTGGCGACGTGTTCCACCCCCGTGACTCGGAGAGCACGTTAAGACGTCGGTCCTGCGCCTTATATCTCTCTGCGAGTGTCGAATTTCCGTCACATCAGCCTGTGAGAGTGAAGGCATTTAGAGTACACTTGTGTACTATGCCTGCCAATCCGCAGTGGAGCAGCGTGGTGGGTCTATGCTCTAAAACTCCTCTCTCGTATGAGTGAGGAGGCCTGTGTCCAGCAGTGGGATGTTAATGGGCTGCCACTTACTAAAGTCTTTTCTTTATATTCATTTGTTTATTTTAATAAATAAAACACGCTTACTACTAAACTAACCTAATAGCTTCTGTTTAAATAGGTTGCTTGAAATGTATTCCGATAGACTATCAATTCATTGAAGTTAGACGCCGAACACACCCCAATACAGCGTGAAACTTCTCAGTAAGTTTATGTACTGCTGAGTAAACATGTTGTTTCATACACCTTGGCTCATAAGAGCATAATATATTTGTAGTCTCGTAATATGTGTAGTAGTCTATTGGCCAGTTTGTTAGGCTTCAAACGAGAGGTCCTGGCTTTGAATCTCGGTTCTGGTGATTTTAAAAACTGATCTTTAGTTTTCTTTTAATAAATTCTTAGTATTTGTCCGATGTTAGCAGTGTGCTCCAACCCCTGTACCTCAGAGAGCAAGTTCAGCCGTGGGTCCTGCACCTGATCTATCTCCGGTAGTCCCATCAGACTATGAGAGTGAAGTGATAGAGAGTGCACTATGGAGCTCTGTGACTGGGTCTACGCTCCAAAAACCCTCTCCCTTGCCATATTGGCTTTGGGCTCTCAGCTATCCCAATTGCGAGGTCGAACATGAAATAGATTTTTTACAAAGAATACTAAAGCTTAGACGATTTTATTATTATACAACACACATATATATATATACATATATATATATATATATATA
>JACTOM010000017.1:360670-452745 GCA_015832385.1 Elymnias hypermnestra | reverse complement strand
AGTAAGAAATAGTGTGATAAGAGAACGTTGTGGTATAAAAGAAGACGTAGTGACTAAAATTGAGAAAGGTATGCTTAGATGGTTTGGGCATGTAGAGAGAATGAATGAAAGGAGACTGACAAAAAGGATTTATGAGTCAAGAGTGAATGCGAAAGTTGGAAGGGGAAGACCAAGGCGAACGTTCCTGGACCAAATCCAGGACATTTTAAGTAACGGCCAGGTCAAGAGTACTCTAAACCGACGAACTTGTATGAAAGGTTTAATGAAAATGAAAGAAGGAGACATGCAAGGATCGTGTCAAGTGGAAGGATGGTGTCTCTGCCTACCCCTATGGGAGTAAGGCGTGATGCTATGTATGTATGTTTGATAATATATATAACAAGCTGAAGATTTTGTTATTAGCAAATCCAGGCAATTTTGTATCGCGATAAAAAAGTGGAAGATGGGGGTAGGATCGAAACTTCAAAGACCGACTGTATGCCGACTTTACTTGAACGAACGTTACATATCGCGTGACAGATCAGTCTCATTCTAAGTACACAGCGTGCTTAAAAGTTTTCACTTCAAAAGTTTGAATAAGATATTTAGCAATGTTTTAATAATAATTAATATTGAAGCCTTTAATCTGTTACATCAAAACATTCTTTATACATTTAAATTCATGTCTACACGATAAATTGTTTGAATCTTCAGCTGATTTATTTTCTTAACATAAAGTTTTATACTTATATCTTTAATTACATAAAATATTAAGATTTTTAAGCATCTTACTTGTTGTCTATCATAACATAAAATAACTACCACTTATTAAAATATGTCACCGAAATTGTCTTTAATTGAAAGTAATGTTTATATTTATCAATTCAATAAAGTCTACGTTAATGTAAAAAATACATGTAAAGAAATTTCAATTTCAAATTTCAATGATAATATTTCTATTACATTTAACGTGAATTTTGCGCAACTACATGTGCTAAACTCTCTCTCCTATGAGTGACGAAGCAGTAGGACGTTAAAGGGCTGCTACTTATTAATGTGTTTAATTTTTTCAATAATAAATTATTTGTATACGTCGTCAAATATTAAAATCACTAGTTCCAAGTGAAACGAGCCGTTCCCCAGACAACCATTGATATTTACTGAGAACGAGCTGCGGTATTTATTAGTGAACCACTTCCGTTTCCGTTCCCCGTGTGATTTAAAAGCGCTTTCCGCTGCATCACTTGACTGCTTTCCGTTTTACGTTCATAACGTTAATATATTGCTTGTGAGCCATGTTTCTTTCACAAGACGGAAACAATATGAATAATTGCCTATTTTTAACCATCAATAAATTAAATATCCAGTTCTTTGTGACTTACGAGTATTACACACAAATTTGTACGATTTCCATGGACAGCGTTAAGGACAAATCAATAGGTACTGGATGAACTGAACACCGTGGAACAACAAAGACTTTCATCCACGTGCATTCAAAGAAATCTTGAGGTTTTTAACCATATAGTATGTAAACGTGTTCGTTCTGATAAAGCCGATGATAACATACAAAAAAATAGTGTCACCGGGAAAATTGAGGAACAAGCCAAGAGAGGAGTTCTACGCGCTAAACTGATCAAATTAGCAATTCTCTTAAAAACCCAGATCTCGGATGAAGTCCATGTCGCACAAAATAGAAGCGAATGGATTTATGGAGAAGGCCGTAGCCTTTTTTTCTTTGAAAGATATATCTGAGAGAAGGAAAATATATCTATTTTGTATGGGTTGCTATTATAAGTAAGGTAAGTAGCAGTCCGTTAACGTCGCACTGCTGTCGCACAAGTGAACTCTCTATTCCTTCACTCTCAGAGTCGCATGTGACGGGAAGCCGACACGACCAAAGAGAGATTAGGCAGACCTACAGGTTAACGTGCTCTCCGGGGCACGGGGGTGGAGTACACCGCCAATTTCCCAACTTCGGGCAAATATTGAGAAAATCTTAATAGAAAACTCAATATCGATTTTCAAAGTGGTCTGACCCGGAATTCGAACCTAGCCACTAGACCAATGAGGCAGTTCTCGACGTTTTGGCTAAGATCAAAGTGAATTATATTATATTCAAACATTTTTAGTCTTTAAAGGTACCTGAAGTACTGCGTTGAATTGCAGTTAAATTTAAAATTTGCCTGCTAAAAACGTCATTTTATTTCTTCGTATTAATTATTTTATGTCAAGGATTTTCTGAAGCAAGATCCCAGACAGCTTATCCAAAGCTAAGCGAGCGAATTTAATTACCATATCTAACAGTAACAGCCTTGAGTTAACCTGTGCTGAATGCTTTCTAATTATCTACTGATAGCAAGAGTCTGTATAGCTTAATACTTACTTAGCATCTACGAGAAAGTTGGAAAACATGATATGAATTTGTAATAATCTTCTTATATAAATACAGGAATTGTTTCTAGACACGTCCCTTATTGACTTTGAAACTAACTAACTGACGTGCCACAAACCAGATTCATCAAAAAGTTAATGGAAAGATGTTTAAGGACATCTATTCTCACTCATTTATTACGAATTTCTTAAAAGTATTCCCGATTAACTTGATATTTATTAAAGAGACTTCTTTCGCAATCGCAAATAGTACGTTCTTAGTAATCCTTACTCCAATCCCTATATTCAAACGGTATCAGGAACTACTCAGTGATATTTAAACTCAATGTTGGTTTCTTTTCAAATCTTTAAAACTAATCACATAAAATATTTGCTAAGTAATACGTTTGTTAAAATTAGTAAAGTTCAACATATTATATTGATCCAAAGAAAAAAAATCTTGATGGTTTCGGCCCTAAAGTAGAGATCATAGAAGACGATAGGTTCATCTTCTTCAAAGTCATGTTATTATTATTTTTTATTACTTATAAATGAGCTTTTGATTTTGATCTCACCGGGTAGTTGATAAAATAATCCGAGATAATATAACACTAATCTGATAAGGGTAGTGTTGCCTCTTAACGGTTCCTTGCGGATTTCCCCATATTCCAAAGGTATTCGATGATATTTAAACGCAAATGATTGTGCCTTAAATTAAAATCCATAAAAACGAATCCCATTAAATAATTTTTACAATTCATTATTCCTATAGAAACCTTGGAAATATGATTTGACGATGCTGTCGCAAAGACAGAAGTATTTCTCTAAAAGAGCGAGGATTCAATACCCACCATAGCAAATTTATAAATGTGACTGAATCTAAATTGATGGAAGTTTTCAGCTGTGGTTAGTTACATAAAACAATCATTTCAATGCTATGCTGTGTAATAACCATAAGAGATATTTATACCACTTACGTCCATTTTAAATTGTATCATCATACCATCAGCGCTAACATATCCGCAATAAATAAAAAACTTTAAGTTCATAGCCACCTGAGCAAGACTAATCGCACCACATAAATAGTCCATAAAGTGCAGTGCAGTGCTATGAAAAATTCCAAAGGTACGTAACAATAGAAACATTTACAAATAGCCTTTATATTTCAACTGCAAGTGGTTCGTTGAAGATGCCCTCCTTATAATGATCCATTTACAATGGCGTGCAACTGCAGTTATTCTTTTTATTGAAGCGTTTTTAATTTTTGCACTGTATAATATGAAGTCGCTTCCGCTGTCTGTTCCCTTAGATCTTTTAAACTATTCAACAGTCATTAAAGCAGTTTTTAGCAATAGATAGAGTGATTCCAGAGGAAGATTTATATGTATAATACATACATAGCATCACGCCTCATTCCCGTAGGGGTCGGCAGAGACAACATCCTTCCACTTGCCATGAACCTTGCATATCTTCCTCGCTTCTTTCACTCTCATTAAACCCTTCATACAAGTTCGTCGTATAATACATAAATATATATATATAATATTACAGAAAACCCGAAACTTTCAAAGATTTGTGCGCTTAAAACGTAAAGTCTAGCTAAAACTTATGAAATCCACGATCAAATGTATAAATGTAATGTATAGATCTAATAATGTGCTAAATAATTGCATATCTCCAAAAGATAACACACAGTAAACATTTTTGTCTCGAACGAAACGTATTACGTCAAATGTGCGGTATTTATCAAGCTATTTAATACCAAACAGCAGTATTTTTTAACAAATAAAATAAATTACATTTGTTGTAAATTTCATGTAGAAGAAGATCACCATTATCAACGGTTTATTAAAATGGATATCTAAGAATATATCAGAGATTTAAAAGCAGGGGCACGATGGCTAGCGGACCGTACCTTTCGTCACGGTTCGCAGCGGTCGACGGACACGGAGTGTGGCAAAGTTACATGATTCACTTTTAGACTGCCAGGACGAGATTTCTCCCAGGAGAAGGTAGTACTTTGTGTACTAGTTTTATTCTTAGTTCTAAGTTAATATAAGAGATGCATAAATAAATAAGCATCAAAAAGACATCGCCGTGCTTTCAGAGCCACATTTAAGCGTATACAGTTGTGTGGGAGAGCATATGCTAGTGAAGTTTATTATAAACTTAAAAGAAATCCGTTAATATTACCATAAATTAATAAAATAGTTGAAGATAGTATCACACTAATGTACTAATCAGATAACGAATAGAATTAATCAGACCTCTGAATGCTTTCAAAGCGACATCGTAGTGGAACGCAATTTAATTGTTATTGGTAACTAGCCATGGCCGAAGCCTCCTTCATATCTAAAGGTAGAGAATACAATAGCATAATACAATTTCTCCAGCCGGTAATCTAATCCAAGATATCGAAAGGAAGACTTTAGGAGTTACTGATGCTTCCAAAGCATATAAAGAATATATAAATTTAAGAAGGTGGGGGTAAAATTTAAGAAGATATTCCACACCATAAAATTAAACAACTATTTAAGCTGATCCCTCCTAACACGTGTTTATTGTCGAGTACAAATCTTAGTGAAATTATAACATATAAATACACAGACAGCGAAAATAAGGCGTATATAGTACTAGCCTAATCCGTGACTTAGTCTGCGTGGAATGTTTTTTGGGTAGCATTTTCATTAATTTAGGCAAATTAGTCAAAACACCCCCGCAACCCTTCTGGCGGGTGGAATTTCATAAAATCCGTTCTTAGCTGACCTCTACTCGGTAAAAGGTATATTTCTACAAAATTTCAAGTCTCTACACCTTATGGTTCCAAAGATATCGTGATGAGTAAATAATATAATTCTGATACAAAATCCTGAGCCCGTAAATATAACATTCCTCTTATAATATTTGTCTAAAATATACAATAATAATAAAATTTATTCCAAAGATATTCAAGAATATTTGAAACCGTTATATGTAAAATTGATGGACAGGGATAACGTTTCATAGCAACGTGTGAAAACCGCTTTCTAAATCCACGGAAATATTTGAGGATAGCATGTGCAGGAATAATTCATGCTTGTTCAGCTTAAAGTAAAGGAGAACAAACTTTATTCGCTGTGCGATTTTACAATGGTTATTTTATAATTTTGCTAATACTGAGATTAAAAGGTTATATGCACAAATCACACGGCTTTGATGCCATTATCTATGTATATCTTAGCTTTTTAACATAAAGGAGACCTTCGGTTTCCTCGATGATCTTCGAAACCTGAATATTTTGATTACGTAAATGTGTTAATTGAATAATGTTTATGGTTAACGAGCTGTTCTTCGGTTTTACCTAATATATTTCCGTACAACGTGGGAATATGGTACTTGTACATAGGAGATTATTTGCTAATCTTTAGTTCAGCACGAATTAGCCTGGAGTTTTCTTGACGAGCAAGAGTTTTATTGTCTTTCTAATGAACCCTGTTTCGGGCATATCAAACTCTATAATTGACGATGTTGGAAACATATTTGTGTTTTATATATAAAGATCAGGTGATTCACGCTATTTTGTATCACAGTAAAAATCAGGGGGTGGGGGTAGGTAGAAGAAAAATAATTTACATAAAGAATTTCATCAAAATCTGTTAATCTTTCCAAGGAATTTAACTAACAAGCTGTGTTGCGATATTTTTGTTTTTTACATTATATTCATATTCTAATAAATAAAATACTAAACAGTGTCATAATTGGGCTAAAAATATCAATAATATATTCACTAGACCCCAAAATTTCATTTTGTATCTAATGATTAACACGTGTTCCGAATTACAAACTAGTTTGTTGCGGTTTAGTTATTACAAATAGTTATAATTTTGAGCTATTTATTGTTGTGGACAAAATTGAGTTAAATTGTATAACTTCGTAGTTGGATTTAAATGGGTAAATGGACATTTTGACACGTGATATCACGAATTCTTCCTTAGTTGCGGCGGTTTGGGATTCGATTTCCAGTGATCGTAAATTGCAGCTGAAAGCTTCGGCTGTGGCCAGTTGTTACCCATCCAGCAGAAAGGTCCTGCTAAGAAAATAAATTTGTGTTCCGGTATAAGAAGTCTAAAAACATAAGAGTAAATTACCTCTTACCAGATTAGCGCGTTTCCTTTTTAGACTATACCAGCACATACCATCAGGAGTATTCACAATCGGCAGTCCGGCAAGATAGCCGTGCAAGGTTGCCATAACGTCTGGAGGTGATCGTCTTGAACGAGGTCCGAAGGGTCAGGGCCTTTGCCGACAGGATCTTGATCCAAGTCTGGAAGAAGGGTCTCGAGTCTCTAATTGCGGGTGTGGTCAGGGTGAATGCGGCGTTCTAACTAGGCGATACGGATCGCTTTCCTTTAGGTTGGTGCAGGTACTGACCGGACAAAAGGATATTACGGTATTTGCATGAGATAGCACGACGTGAGGAGTCACCTGTTAGCCATTAGTGTGGCGCGTCTCGATACGGCGGCCCGCATTGTGGCACAATGTCCGGCTTGGGGATCATCACAAATCCTCTGATGTACCTGGTCCGAACGGATCTCTCACTGTCAAGTATAGTAGGCACCATACTGAACAGTGAAATAAGATGAAATGCAGTTGCCGCTTAATACGAGCCTGTCATCTCGTTAATGGAGGCAATGGAGCGAGAACGGGAAGCTGCAACAGATACCCCGTTCCTTGGGCTGGAACTCCTCTTGTTTCCTCCTAGCACATCCTTAGTCGCTTTATCAGGACGAATAGATGTGGATGGATTTTAGTGGGTATTCTGGCGCTGCTGGCAAAACTCACATTGCGTATAAGCATTTCTCAACGGAAAAAAGGTGTTTTCACAGTCAAACTCTAATCTGTCAGCAATAAAAAAGCTGGCGCGACAAAAAGTATCTACATTAAATCTTTACACACACAGAGTACATACATAAAAATAAGTCATTTTTAATGAGAGATCTTTACATTTTTACTGTTGTAAAATAAGTTACACAGCATGTATATAAACCCTATATTTAAGTATATACAGACGAACTTGCTGAGATCAGCTAGTCAATAATTAAACATCTTTCCCTAAATGAAAGCATTACCCTAAATAAATGCTATAATATATAAAGTCAAAATTCAAAAGTTAATTTACAACTTTCCCGTTTGTTGTTAATTTGTTCACTGGGGTTTGGTTAATGAAGCGTGTTTGCGGTTAAGAGGTAGAGTGATTTGGCATATATTTTAATACCTGCCTTTGTCTGCAATTACACGCATGACGTATACTGACTGTTTGGATTAATATTAATACATTTCTTTCCCACATAATAATTAATACTTTTTTATTTTCAACCCTCAACGATAACTTTTAATGTAACCTATTCAGTGCTTTACAAAATAAAAACATTTTTAAAAGAACCTTATGACGTTTGAAGTAATTATCAGCGATTGACAGAATGCGCGCTGCTTTTTTCCGCTGGAAAGTGTGTTATGCACTCCGGCAGAAGACAAAATCTTTCTAGGCGGAAGTGTTGGACTGGCTGAGGTAATTGAATACCCCCTGAAACCCAGCGGAACCCTTCTGATTCTTGGAAGAGAGGGTCCCATTTCCGGAAGATGCGAATCTAAGAATCTACGGATTACCGGGGGAGGTGGTGGAATGCATACGTGTATATTTTGCCATTCCATGCCAGTCTCCTTCGAGGGAGAAAGAACATCAATTGCATCCTTTCCTTGCCTCTCACTTGCCTTCTTTAGCGAGATGACGCATTCGCAAAAGAAGGAAAAAAAGTTACTTCCTACCCACGACAATAAGACGAAATACGCGCTGCTACTGTTCCGAATGTTTTGAATAAATATTTTACCACCAATTGGATGTAATTAATATTCATAGTTAAGAAAGAACAAAGTCTGTCATGTAGCTACTTATAAATAAAACAGCTTTTTACTGATACACTAAAGTTTCCACTCAAGACACAAGACAAGACAAGACTCAATTTATTATGCGAAAAATTGTACTGCACCATCGATTAAAAGCTTACGTACCAGAAAATATCTTAAAGGTATCTTACTATCTAATGAATGTATGAAATTCGTGCTACATTGTATAGGAATTGAAGTTTCCCTAAAAACAAGAACAGGATATATGAAAAATTATCATAAATAATGAATCGGGATCAATAGTTTAAAAATAATTATAGGTAAGAGGGAAGTAAAATATTTCATTTACCAACTCGCAGTAGACTATTTAATCACTGTAATACTTTGTATGTATAAAGGCAGTTTACTCCACATGTATTTACACGTAAATATACTGTAAATCTGTTTACCATATGTTTATTTACTGTATAATTTAAATACAAAAACTTTAACACTCAATAATATTTAGGCATAAATAGTACCCGAAAAGTTGGGATATCGTAGGCCTTTTAAACAAATTTTTGTTCGTGCTCTCAAGGCTACATATAACCTACACGTTTGCCTGATAGTTAAATGTAAATAGAACCTCCCTTTTTGTGAATGTATAGCTAAGGCGATTTGCTTAAGTCGTTAATTAAAACCGACCCGTAACGCTTCGCATCATGGGGATACCAGCTACGTCATTGACATTTCACCGACCCGTATAAAATGAGCTCGGCAAGAAATTTCATGCTCATTTAATGAGCTTAGCGGGGGATATTTAAGATTGTCGAGGTGTAAATTTATTTAAATCTGAATACTAGAAGATGCTATGTACTTCATGGTTCCAGGGAATCAGGGTAGAATTCTGAACTAGACCCCTGGTACACTACTTACGATTAAAAAGGTATCAGTTAAGTTTTAGGTGGTCACTTATCACAGTTTATCGTAAAAATAAACGTATTTATGTAATGATGACAGGTTATCCCTTAAATGTGTTAAAAATCACTATTGTTATATTTGTTAGATTACTAATACATTACTATATTTTAATATTATGCTGAAGTCTTTTTATTTATGTTAGTAAAACGTTACAAGTGCTACTTCCTGTTTAATACTGGTCCGGGAATTGTCTCAAGTTTAATTACAATTTCCGTTTGAAGTAGTTATTTTAACGTCGACTGTGATTGTAGGAGTTATTATTTTTCAAGTGGGGAGTTTACAAGACGGTATTATCGGTGGTGGTTCCTTTTTATTAAGATGGTTCTAAATACCAATTCTCATAACACTAACTTAAAAAATAAAGGACTTTTATACATACTTTCATTCCCTGTTTGACCGCTTTCAAGTTTATTTAGTATTAACTAAAATATTATTTCAAATAAAAGAAAGAAAATACAAAAACGTTGGCTCGAATCCCTTCCTTGTCGCCAGTTCAAAACCATGGTTTAGAGCTGACTGATTTATTACGGAATGAAATACATTATACTCCTATTTATTACCTCATCATTCGAAAAAAGTATAAATATAAGGGGATTTCATTATATAAAATAAGACTCTTATGTTATAAAGAATAACTACCTTATCAGTCACCCAGCCGCGATGTCTTCTGACGAAAATACTGGTAATATAATAGAGTAGCCAGTGTTACATTTGATTAGTATGTAATGGATATTAGAGGCTTTGCGTATCAGTACATCTGTTATGCGTTAGACAAAATTATGTTAACGTCCAAAAATAACATTTAGTGACACAATTTATATATGTAGAATACAAAAATGTTTCTACCTATATTAATTGATATGCTACAACGGGTTCACAATACACAAAACAACAGAAAAATAGGTTTAGACCACCAAACCTCTTAGTAGGTTTCCTTGTAATGGGATTGTTATCTACTGGGACGACACCGCGGGAAACAACTATATAATATAGATGTATAATTTTCGCAATAAAAATTCATATTCTCATTACTTATTAATTGATGTATTGCGTCAATAATCAAATCATATAGGAGAATTAAAATTTTAATACAAATTAAAGCTTTCGGGAACTAAGCATTAAACGATGGTAGATATACAAGCTCGATAAATGGATTATGAGGAAATATATAGCGTAATCAATTGTCGTGTTATTTAAGCACCAAAATACTTTTAGTTATAATATATGTCGGAGTGCTGTAGTCTGTGGAGCGCTGGCGCCATCTGTCTATCGACGTGGGACAGAGTTAATAGTGGCAGTCCGGCGCACGCGGTATTTCTCGGGTGACGGTCCGCCAGAGCGGTCGACTATTGAAACTGTCGCGTCCTAGCTATTATTATTAATGAGTTTGTATAAATTGTAATCGGGAACATTAAGTGATTGAACATTATAATCTGAATCTTAATCAAGTGTTTCATTGCACCAACATTACCCATCAACGATCACAGTATGGAAATGGAAATCATGGATGCCCCTAATAACGATGTCGGTGGAGAACCCTACGTCCCTATGCTTCTTCTCTTTCTCTCTTATTCTCCGATATATACTATATTATCTGCACAATATCATCTACACGTCCTTAGGCACGAGAGGTACGTACTTCAACTTATCATGATGGGCAAAGTCGCTGGTAAAAGGAGCGTTGAAAAAGTCATGGTTTCGTAACATCAGAGAATAGATGTAAAAGACAGGTTCGAATATGCTGAACTAATTGCCAACCTCGGCTAGTCGGAGAGGCACTATAAGAAGAATATCATCTGCGGATGTAATCTGCATAGTACCCGATCATTTAGCGGTCGTCGTTTTTTATGGTATCATCTAAGATGATAACACGCCAACCCTTTTTTCTCAGCATAGCATCCGAACCTTAATTGTTAATCTGTAGGCTCGCCTTGTATTTAGCCATGGCCGAAGCCTCCCTTCAGTCTAGACTTAGACAAATTAGAAAAGACGGTTTCCTCAAATTACTTTGCCTAGCATCCGTACTTCATTAGCTGTAAGAGTACTCGCATTACTCCAATTAAAAAAAAATAAATGAGGGGTGGAGGTAGAACTGTGAAAAATATTTTACGACCGATTCTCAAATCCACCAAGTATATATGAAAAATTGTATAAAAATCAGTAAAGCCGTTTCGGAGGAGTTCGATAACAAACACTGCGGCACAATCGTTGTCTTGCCGTATAATAACTAATATTAAAATCAAAATAACCTTTATTCAAGTAGGCTCAAAAAAGCGCTTTTGATCGTCAGCAATTTGTCTGTTGGTAACAAATCTACCACCGGTTCGAAAACTTGAATCCGCTGAGAAGAAACCGGCAAGAAACTCAACGGTTACTCTTTTAGAGGTTAGTTATGTAAAAAAATGAGTAATATTTTACGTCTGTGTGCAACTGGAGTCTTGCCAAATATTTTTATCACTCAACTAATCTCCAAAATTATAATATGCCTTTTGTAAAAGTATGTTTTTAACGTATTTCTCAGAACTATGAGGCAAATCTAAAATTGTTTGCGGTATCTTATTAAAAAGTATGCTCAACCCGATAAATGATTTCTGAACCCTCTGTAAAATATGGGATTACAAGTTAATTAATTTCTAGTATTAAAATTGTGTATTTCACTATTTTTTCTATATAAGTGAATATTATCACGGATATATAAGATATGATTTAATATATATTGCGAAGATATTATGTCTTTGAGAAGCACGAGATCCTAATTGAAATATGGCACGTATTGCTCTTTTTTATAAAATAAATATAGTTTTAATGACCGCTGTTTACCGCTGGTGATAGAAGGCTGAAAATAAAAGTCTGTTTATATTTTTGAATGCCTTATCATTAAAAAGAAATACAAAATTAATATCAATGAAAAAAAGAGGTGGACCTCCTATAACATTTGAGAATGACAATTTTATGAAATATATTGGGAAAATAAAGGTTGATCGATTCTCAGACCTACCCGATGCACACAAGATGCCATAGCACCAAACACCGACGAGAATTTTATATATTAGGTTACGTTTCATTCGGGTAAACAAATTTAAGAAATGTCAGTGATATGTAAAAGTCCCACATAAATCTTGGCAAAGCTCTTTTCTGCCACCATATATTTCGTTTAACCTGAAAAAAGAAATGCTGAAATATATCCTATTATCAGTATCTTTGTGATTAATCCTTCTTTGCGGTGAAACAAAGAAGCTGTTAAACTGTGCGAGTACGTGTGACAGGTGGGTCGCTGTTCTAAGGTGGGCGAGTGTCGATAAATCTATCGATAATTGAAGTGAAACTTCTTACGACACAGTAGGAAATATTTTCGTTACACGATATATGTATGTATGAGTGTGTACAATATAGGTGTCTGTTAGGCCTTTACTTAATTCAGTTACACTTCAAAAAAAAATTACAACAAAACTTATATAAAATAGATTTAAAATAAAAGTATATAATAGAATTTAATACAATATACACCAAACAGAATTCGTTCTCTATTTGTAAACACAGGTTAGCGTTTGACTGAAATCTTGCCTGGATTAACCTGTTAAAGTTATGTTACCTATAATGTTTTCTACAAATTCTGTTACATTTAAAATGTTAGCTTATTTTGTAACTATTTTTTATGGCCTTTAATTCAATATTAGTGCTGCGAAATTTAGTTGTTATTTGATTATTATTTAAGAAGTAAGTTTCTGGTTTTCTGTATTCTTTTATTTAGGCATTTAGTTTTATACTATATGATAGAATTTAGTTTTATTGTTTACGAACGTGTTGAATTTATGATGGCTTTTTGACAATAACTTAAGGAGAAAAAGAGCCAGCGTTTATGAGCCGCCTTGTTGACGTGTATTGGAATGTAACACGAAAGATTTATTATTTAAGCAACGATTACTGTAAAAATAGTGTGATAATGAATCGTGATTTTTTTACTCAGAGATATATTTTTGCTGATAGGGTTGGTAAAGCCAAGGCTGAAGCCTCCTACCAGTCCAGACTGAGAGAAATAAAATACAATTACTATTATTATTTTCAAAATTTAAACAAGCTACTGTATATTAAACGAAAAAATGTCAGAGAGAACAAATAAAACTATAGACCATATTATATATATTAACTTGCAGACCCTATTCCAAAGAACAATAAGTGTTTGCTCTTTAAATGAGAAACTCGATAAACTCCAATAAAACTGAAGAAACGGATTTGACAGAGTTCCCCATGAATAGGTTCGATGACAATTTCGGATGTCAATAAATTATCCTAAATAAACAGAACAGATTCCCATTTTGAAGGCCACAAGAAATTATCCATGGAAATTTATTCATTTTTACCCTACTGGATAACTGCCAAATCGTCATAATATTTGTTACGCAGAAAAATACAAGGCCAAGATTACGTTCTTCAGGGCTACAATGTAATCAATGTCAAATAGTATTGATCCATTGAACTAAAGGCCATTTCAATATTCGTTGTCACAGCGTTTTTTATAGAAGTGAAACTTCTTATGGGACAATATGAATAAAATTTAGTTACGCGTTACGTGAGGGATGTTTAAATCTTTATAAATCACTTAGGTCTTTAAGTTACTTCGTCACATTTAACTTTTACGTCCTGTTTATATTTTAACAAATCTAAAACTATAGATTTCCGAGACTAAGAGGGAGGGAAAAAAGATATGTTAGGAATTCAATAATTTTAATTGTCATTAAAATATTAAAAGTGTCGAAAATAAATATAAATCATTTATTGCAATCTCAAATGACTACTTGTAAATAAAAATGACACCTGTTTTTGGTCAAAATCAGTTATTAATTAATTTTTTTTTTCGAATTTAAAATTTAGAACTTATGAAATATTTTAATTTTATATTTTATGAGAAGTAGTATATTAAATTATGAAATGACAAGTGAAAAATTGAAATGCCTCGTGTTATTTATTAATATTAAAACTACCTAGCCTTAAAACGAATTAGCATAAGAACGGCTGCACATCTTCGTGACGCTCATCATGCGTTTCATCCTTAAAAATTTTACTCTCTTGCGTCTAAAGAAGTTTCACTTCAATAATTTTCAATGTTATATTAAATAATGAACTGAACGGTAGCAGACAATACTCTCGCTTTCTTAGTAGACTTTACTTGAACGAGCTCTACATAGCCAACCTAGTCTCTTTCAATACCAACGAAAAAAATTTATGATAAAAAAAACACTTTAAAATTGTACCGATATAACGCGTATTTTGTCCACAACACTCGTTGTTCTGAAGTACGCCAAACCAGCCTCATTTGTTACACGTCGGGAACGTATGCAGATAAGATTCCCCCAGCTCCATTTTCGATACTTCATTGAAACACTTGTTTTCTCACGTACGTACCGAGCTCTACTTTACAGTTTAGCTCTTCTTGTATATAAAACTGATTTTTATATTAATATTGAACTAAAGTAGTATTGATTACCTTTCTGTGAAAGAATTAGAAGGTATTAAGGTATATAATTTGTCTAGGTTTTTAATAAATTGCTGGAAATATGTCGGAAAAAGCTTACATTGAAAGCTCTGCCTAAACCTATAAGATAAAACAAAAGGTGTAGAAGAATACTTCCTCTTTTATGGATCTCCTAGCTGACCCAGCAAACGTTGTTTTGCTATATAGTTAGAAAGGTGAAAATTTAGGGTTGTGTGTATTTTTGTATGCTGTATCACAGAAAAATGAAAATTCATACAAAAATTAAAAAAATATATATTTAAGGGTGAACAACCCTTATCACTTAGGGGTATGAAAAGTAGATAGTAGCCGATTCTGAGACCTACTAAATACGCATATTAAATTTGATACAAATCTTTAAAGCCGTTTCGGAGGAATACGGTAACTAACATTGTGACAGGGAAATTTTATATATAGGTCTATATAAAAGAAATATAGTGACTCAATTCAAGCTAGCTAATTTAAGATGAATGCTGTTTGAATATTGAACAAAATGTTTAAATCAAACAATGACATGATGACATTTTGTGATGACAAAGACTCATTTATGCCGATTTGAATATGACATTTTTATTACAAGAAAACATACTATTTTGAATTCAACTGTATCATTAAAGAAGTTTTTAAATTGCAATTTTATTGATTTAATACAATGATATAGGATAGAAATAGATATCGCTATAAAGACGCTCATTAATAAAGAATTTCCCCATTTTTCCACGGGATTTAGAAGTATGCGAGTGACACCGCTTTTCACTGATTTATATTTTTTTACTTGGTATGTTTATTTTTAAAGCACTTGTCCAAACTGTAAAAAAAAGTACAAAGAAGTGTAAGAAGTTTGATTCTATATAAACACATTTCATATTTTCAAATATCACCCATAAAGTAAGTAGCAGCTAATTAACGCCCCACTGCTGGGCACAGGCCTCCTCACTCATATACTATATGAGAGAAGGTTTTTAGAGCATAGACCCACCACGCTGCTCCACTGCGGATTGGTAGGCATAGCACTCAAGTGTACTCTCTATTCCTTCATTCTCATAATACGACGTGACGGCAATCCGACACTAACGGCGAGAGATCAGGCGCAGGACCGATGGCTTAACGTGCTTTTCGAGGCACGGGAGTGGTTCACACCGCCAACTTCCTAACTTCAGGCAAATATTGAGAAAATCTTCATAGAAAACTCAATATCGATTTTCGAACTGGCCCGAACCGGGACTCGACCACAGGACCTCATGTTTGTAGTCGAACATGCTAACCACTAGGCCAATGAGGCAGTAACAATATCACCCATAAAATGGTTAAAATAGGTCAAGTTTTTATTGCTAATTAAATTAAAGTGCACAGGGAATTGCACATAATAGGCACATTTAGAAGTATATATACACATAATATTGAAAATTCTCTGTGTTGAGAATATGAGGTATAATATTTTAATATGATCTATATAATTAAACAATATATTGAAATTTTAGTAATTATTGAAGTTCCCTACAGTCTATTTGGTTCTTGAGAAGTGAAACTTGAAACTAGCAACACTATTCAAAGCAGCGGCTCTACTTAGCTCAATAAACTTAGTTCCGCATAATTCAAGCTAGTTAATTAACATTGGTGTTTGAAAATAAGATTGATATTAAATTTGAATAAACAGTTTCCAATAACAAATAGTATTTGCTTCAACAAATGTAGAATTGTAAATTCCATATACATATATTATTTATAAACTGTATTGTTTAATTGAAGCTACCTAATATTATTGTACATTTTATGCATATTGATTTGTAGGTCTAGATTTCAATATTTTATATACAATCTGTAAAATCAGGTTTACTGTGGATTTGGATTGTTGGTTAAATACGATGTTAAATAGAAAAAAATGAGATTTTAATTATAATAATAGGCTAGTTATTTTGTCTCCGTCGTGTCGGATTGTCGTTAGATCGGACGATGAGAGTGAAGGAATAGAGAGTGCGCTTGTGTACTATACCTACCAACCCACAGTGAAGCAGCGTGGTGGGTCTATGCTCAATGTTCACGCCGGCAGTGACCCTGTCATGGACTCGACCCTGGACTCGGACCCAAAGAAGTCAAGGTCGAATCGATCCCTGAGACGGCAGGAGGAGACGTTATATGAGAGATTCCATAGGGGTCGAACAGATGTGAATGCACCTACCTGGATTCCCGGCGCCGTTCCCCTCGGTCAACGACAAGCCCTCTCAGTGGTAAGATCCCGTGGGTGTGTATTTTGTATGGTGTATATTTGTGGATGTGTATTTGCCAAGGCGTCGCGGAAAGCTGCTGTCAACGACGCCGATCTCCTCATCCACTAGGCACAGGAAAGTCCAAAAACTGAGGTCACCGCGTGGGCCGAATAACCTATAGCCGCACTGACCCGCCGCACATCGTTGTGGGGCTACGAGAGGGCTTCGAAAAGCGACGACTACAACAAAGGCATCACAAAACCAAATACCGCGTGGAATTACTGCACTTCCCCGACAAAAACCCGAGGCGGAAGCCTGCCTTGGGTTTTTGTCTCGCCCGTCACAAAAAGCTTAGAGGTTTGGCAGCTATATCGACTACAGATAACAGATAAACTATATTGCTCCATGCTCATGGAATGGCATAAGAGGCGCCCTCTCGTGTGGTAGACGCTTCCCTATAACTAGCGCATTAGTATGTCGGAAAGCTTGCAGATGGCGCGAATACGGCGCTTCCGAGGTACTAATGCCTAGTACCAGACAGCGCGAACACTCAAATAACACACACTCTTAGAAATGAGGAGGGCTGTGCCCATCAGTGAGACGTTAATGGACTGCTACTTACTTTTTTACTTTATCTTAATCAGGTCCACCCATTTGTCTCGCTTAAATAATCTTCAACATTATACTATGTAAAAGGACGTAAAATTGGGAAAATTCGCTGTAGAATTGTAAACCTAAATCCGTCCTCAATATACTTGAATACACAGTAAAAAATCATCAAAATCAGTTCAGTTGTTTTAGATAATTGAAATGCATAAGAACAGAAGAATTATATGTATATAGAGACATAACATTATGTATTTTAGAAAACATATGTATTGATAAGAGGGTAACAAGTAACTGTATATTTAGAAATATATCATAGTTTACTAGTATATAAGAAACTAGTTTTCTAGTTGTATAGAATTGCGGTGTCTAAGGTAACTAACTATTCCCAAACCTCTGTAGACTGTTGAAGCAAAATATGAATAATTGGATAGATCTAAAGGTGATTTCCGATATGCACTGCGACAACCGTCCAGTACATCGCAATAAATAGTTCCGTTATTGACTGATGGTAAACTGCCGCACTATTCTGTGGAAATGTAAGGTAATAAAAGTGTGTGTGTCCAACGTACATATGGCAGAAGTGAAGCTTCTTTGGCAAACTAATTTTTAAGTCTTGTTTATATTTAAACAAATGTAAAACTTTAGATTTCCGAGAACTAGAGGGAGGGAAATGGAAGATATGTTAGGAATTTAATTGTCATTAAAATATCAAATTAATACGAAATACGAAAATTAATACAAATAATTTATTGAAATCTCAAATGATGAATTGTAAATAAAAATGTGTTTTTGAATATTTCATAAAGAGATTTTATGAAAAATAGTATATTAAATTATTAAATGATGAGTGGCAAATTAAAATGCCATATGTTAAAGATAATAGCAGCCCATTAATGCTCACTATTGGGTACAGGCTTCACTCATGGGAGAGAGGGTTTTAAAGCCTTCCCTTTACGGGTTGCAACTCCAGTATGGGTTGGCAGGCTACCTCAGAATTACTTCCGGGGTATGCAGGCATCCATACCTTTACTGAAAAGTACAATAATGGATTGGAAGTTTTCATTTTTATTAAGAGAAACTCAAATGCGCTTTCTTAAGGCTTGAACTCTCTAAATGAGAGCCTACATTTCTCATTACTATGCCAACATGGATAGGGAAATGTATGACAACATTAATCGTAGCTATTTTTGTAATGTCAGCACTGACGTTTTTCGAGGTAAAGTGAATTACAATTATCAATTTTGAATAATAAAAAAATAAATAACTCCATTGGATAAAAATGCATAGTGTACAGTACTGCGTTTCGTTTTTAACAGTAACCTGTATATCTAACTATAAAAGAAGAACTTCGCAGAATACTAAATTTATATCACAACGTACAGTGCCCGCAGTGTATATTGGAACAAACCCCAAGTTTTCTTAGAATAAAGTCACAATTGTACAGATGCTCCTTTGCCGGAATGTCGATCAGCTATTTTGTTTTAGCAATATCGTCTATCTCTATTCAAAACCTTAAAGGAATACCCTCGAAATGTTTGTTGGAAAGTTTAATTTGACGGATTTATTAATCCAAAGTTTATATATTTACCGCTTTCCGTCTTAAATTAAGGCCGACTTGCATTGTTTCTTATCCGAGATTAATACTTATAGCTGCGATTGTTTGATTTGTGTATTGTTGTTCCTTTTGTTTAATATTTATAGCCTTCAAAGCTGTAAATGTAATTACAGTGTATTTTCGGTAGACGACTATGGTGAAAGAAGACATTTATAATAAATCCGGAAAGCTACGCAGACAGAAAACATAAGAAATGGTTTCCTGTAAATTGCGAGATCAAAATCTATTCCATGTTCTAGGTCCTGTCTATATATACATGTATACCAAAACTTGTCACAATTGAGTGATTAGATGTGAAAACGTAATACATAGAAAGTATTATTTTTTATAAATAATATTAGAATTATACGAATAGTAAACGAACACATTTACTGTTTCTCTTTTAGTTTTAATTTGATTTATGAACGATTTTTTTAAATAGACAGTTAAATAGATATATAGGATAGATAATTTGGTTTATTAAGCACCACATTAAAAATAGATGTACAATTACTCAGTCAAAAAAAGGAGAGAGAAGGTAAGTGTTGTGCATATATGAATAGGCATACAATTACTACACGTAAAATGTACATATATATAGAATATTGTAAATATCTACAAGTACTTTATACATATACTCGTGCTTACTTTCTTATAAATAACTAAATTCCATTTATTCATCCCAATGTTAATATTACTTTGACAATGATAATTAATATTCAAATACACACTTCTTATAATTGGAAATACTCCGGCACTGGCGAATTTAATATTTTAGAGGTTTGAATAGATTCTAATGGAAAGCGAAATTGTTGTTTTTACTACATTTCAAGAACTTTTTAATATTTAATAACCTTATAAACCCTCCCTGGATTTCCACAAATAAATCAAAACCAAAATTTTACAAATCAGTTTAGTTCAGTGACACCGACTCCGAATATAACAATACTAAGAACACTATAAAATAATACGCAATTATTTCTTACTTTTTAGAGCATATTAATATATTTGTAAATTGTTTTGAAGGCGGTTCTTTTTTTGTTAAAATTTATATTCACTAATGAAGTCAACCTTGTGACCCGTGGAACCGTCGGATCAAGTCCACTTTTTGAATGATTGTTTCTTGAAGAAGGGCGTGATCTTTTAGAGGCTCTTTTTCCACGAACTTTGCCAGCATTTGTACTCTATGGTTCCGTTGTCAATATCCATATTATTGTATCTTCTTATCCGACTGATTTGATATTCATAACTTCTACATTCTCATCCAGATCAAATGAACTTACAGTCTTACCACTTAACGCTGCTATTCTGAACCAGCCCAATCATGAATTGCATCCAGTGACTTACTATAGCAGGATTCCCCACAAATACATTGATTACATTATCTCCGAGACATTGCCAAAGCTGATATTTGTTTAACCGATGTATAGAGACGTGATAAAAGGTATTTTCTAACTTCAGGCTTACAGAGATTTTCAACTTGAAATTTAATGAGATTTTGTATGCCATTTTCCTAGAAAATATAAAATTAAATCCGTGATCATTAGCCTGTATGTCATTAATACCGTGGCATCCTTTATAAATAATGTATAAAATAACCTTAATTGGATGCACGTTTGCGTCGTTAATCTGTGAAATTGAGTGCATTTTCCACATATATAAGATTATTTTGGGCATTAATGTACCACCGTATTTCCATTTTAAATCGCCAATTAATCCATTGGGTGGAACCTGAATGCAACAAATTGGGTGTGTACATGAAACAACTTCCATTAATTTGTAGAAATACGACTAGAGTCTTTTTCGCTCAGTAAGGAGTTTCTTAGTGCTGCTTTGAAAGAAAAACCCCCAAACTACATTTCGCAAAATTTCAGGAAACATTAGAATTAAGAAGAAAATAGTTTCATTTCAGTGTCAAAAACTTGCTTTAATTAAACACATTGTTCAATATTCATAAAGTTATACTGTAAAATTAGCTTTTATGAGTTATGTCACTATTATTTTAAAGCAGCGTTATCCTATCCTTTTTAAATGTTTGATTTCCTAATAAAAGTTCTGAAATTCACACCGACATGTACAGAATAGTCGTCAAAATACGTCAACTATCAAAGTATTTAAAAATCTATTATTTCAACGTAAAAAAGTATATATCGACTTAATTATTCGCGTATTCAGTATAATTTGGAAGAATTATTACAATGTACTATATGTAACGTGCTATAATAGTTAATTTTAATAATAAGATTGTTAGTAATACATTAGAATACTTTTCGAGTTAACAACAACTCTATAACAAAGTAACTAACAAAGTAAGTTAGTTCTACACAATCAACAACTTTTTTAATTTAACCCATGTTCAATAATAAAAGATTATTTCCTTTTTATATATATTTAATAACTGGAAAAACTTTAATCATGAAGTTGGAGAGTGCCTTTAACTTTGATAGTGCGAATTCACAATATGTTCATTTGTTTCAACACACAACACAATGTTATCCTTTACGAAGAAAGATTTAGAAACTGATTATAAACTTTAAATTGCTTATGAAAGTTCAAAACAGGCAATTGTTATTAATATCAAGATGGTAAGTAGTAAACAGTAGCTATTATCAGTTATTTAAATCGATGTTGTTTTACAATCGCCTTCATTACTTTTAAGCAAGCTTTTTATTATACACTCGTAAATATGGAATTTGAGAAAAAACAATGTATATATGAGATTATACTACTATTAGATATGATTTGATGCAAAGATTTTATATTGAAAATAGCTATTCCCTTGGTGTCCTACGTAGTTTTCGATTTCTTTTTCATGTTTGTAAACCTTTTCTATTTCTATAGTTATATCAAACAAACTACATATATAGACAGTTATAAATACACACAATAAATACACAGAGACAAAGTATGCTGGCAGTTAAAAGCCTCACAGCGATTCGCTCAATAACACGCTTCATATCTCTTTTATATTTCACGAAAAAGCCATTTTGGCTCAGAATATAAACAAAGTGTGAACTGATACAACTTCATCATTACTCAGACCACCCTTAGTGTACACGAAAGAAATTTTCAGAAAAGAAATCTTTCACTTTTCTATCACAATGGGAATCAAAGCTTTCTTTGCTCCACGAGATCTTTTGGTGAATTGTAATAAAGGTGACTGTTTTATTTTAAATTTGTATAGGAATTCGAAGAGACGGAAATAAAGGTGTAATAAAGTAAATTAGGTAATTTATATTGCACAGAAAAATAATTAAAAGCAATCAAGTGCCTGTTGGTTCCTGCACAATGTGGGGTCCAGTAGTATCCTAATATAAAATAAAAATTAAAATATTCTTTCGGCTTAGAAAGCACTTTTGAATCGTCAGTAGTCTGTGCGTTGATAACAAATCTACCACTGGTTCGGAAAGTTGATTCTGCTGATATGAAACCGGCAAGAAACTCAACGGTTACTCCTTTAAACATAGTTTTTGTACTTTACAATGTGTTTAGTTTTTATGTGCAACTGGAATCAAGTCCATAATTCTTTGTCGCTTAAATAATCGTCAACATTATAATATGCCTTTTGTAATTTTAACTTTTTTACATATTTGTTAAAACTATGTGGATGCAAACCCAGAAGTGATTCGGGAATCTTATTAAAAATGCGTATGCTCAACCCAAAAATGATTTCTGAACCTTTCTCACTCTAAAATATGGCATTAAAAAAAAGGTAAGTAGCAGCCCATTAACGTCCCACTGCTGGGCACAGGCCTCCTCGCTCATGTGAGAGAGGGTTTTTAGAGCATAGACCCACCACGCTGCTCCACTGCGGATTGGCAGGCATAGTACACAAGTGCACTCTCTATTCCTTCACTCTCATAGTCCGACATGACGGCAATCCGACACGACCGGAGAGAGAGATCAGGCGCAGGACCGACGGCTTAACGTGCTCTCCGAGGCACGGGGGTGAATCACACCGCCAACTTCCCAACTTCGGGCAAATATTGAGAAAATCTTAATAGAAAACTCAATATCGATTTCGAACTAGCCCGACCCGGGACTCGAACCCAGGACCTCATGTCTGTAGTCGAACATGCTAACCACTAGACCAATGAGGCAGTCAAATATGGCATTACAAGTTTGTTTTTATTGCATGTATTAAAATTGTGCGCTCCTTTTTCTGTATAAATGACTGTTATCACGGATATATAAAATGTTATTCTATATATATTGCGATAGCGGTACTGTAAGAATTGATATTTCTGTGAATTTTTCTCTTAAGGAAACGCGAGATGTACGAGTATATATATTAAGAAGTAAGGTAGAGGCTTTACGACGAATTACATAATTACGATTTTGTAATTTTGATTATAGATATTACTCCATTTATCGACCTAGATTATGTTTTTTTTTTAAATCATATAACTATTAAAACATATTGCTTAAAAACTATTGAAATGCGACAGTAGTAATGGGGGTAGGATAAAAATAACTAAATTAAGACGCAATCTAAACTCATCTCAATATTATTGAAATGTCCATACTGCTTCATGCTTTATTTATTCACCTTAGAAGCCTAAAAATGTGTATAAAAATAGTGGTCATCATGTCTTTTATATTATAAAGTTGCCATTATCATTTAAGTTGTTTGATGTACTTGTAAAATAAACATGAAATATAGCGTTATGTTTTGATATATTTTTGTTTTCTTAGTCTTAATCAAAAAGTGAAATAAAACGGGTGAGAAAACTAAATTTCTCCAATTATATACCCGCGAAAATATCATTCTATTAAGCAATTCCACGAAATTTGTGTAATGTTGTAGAAAATGAATTTTTATTCCAGAATTCTGTTTTTGACACCTGTTATTAGGAACGTTAGTAAATGGTAGACTTTTTTAAATTTACTCGTTAAACCCTTATCAATCACATTGTTAACAAACAATTTTATCTACTGAAAGGACGTTAACCATTTATAATATTTTATTTTATTGCTGATAAGATAGCGCTTGACTGTGATCTCATCATGGTAGGTGTTGATACAGTCTAAATTGGAAGCTGATGTGGTAAGAGGCAATTTACCGTTTACAGTTTCTGCACGGCTTCTTACCAGAATGCAAATTTTGGGTAACTTTGTGCATCAGTCCAGACTCAGAAAAAACTCTTATCCTGGCGGAAATCGGATTGTAGTCTATCCGATGCCCATGGGCCCATGGGAAAAATTAGCCTGTGAAATGAACCAACATGAGTAATGCTTAAAAGGCCATTACTATTTCATAAAATAACTTTGAGCGTTAGTCATTTCTAAGCGGTACAGGTGAGTTTGTGAATAAATCAATTTTATTCAAATATTTTTATTTGTTAGTATTTATAATGAACGGCTATAAGGTACAACGGTAATATTTAGAAACATTATATCAAAAACAAAGTTGCCGTACATAAATTTATGATCTTACAGCAATTATCTACATTTCAGGAGTTACTGAGTCATTACTGGTGTAAGATCATGTATTTATGTACGGCCCTGTGCCCAGCAGCGGGTTGTTAATGGGCTGCTACTTACCTTACAAATACAAACACATCTGAATCTCTATGTAAACTAGCCAATGTCGAAATTTCCCAGGAGAACTATTCCATGCAGTCGTCCTACATTTGTCCTACCAAGAATCGAAGCCAGGAGCTGTGCTAGCCATTTTGACGCAATCGTAACACGAATTGAATAAACCAGAAAATATTTTAAAGAAGTGGTTGTCGTTTGAACTTCTTTCGGTATGTAATGAATCAGGTTATCGTTGCAACACCGCTAACGTGTTGTAAACATAATCAATTATGCGGGCGAGCAAATATACTGAAAACATTTTAAAACAAAAAGTTGCATGTTGTGGTCGGAACAAAACCACAAACGATGTGGTGCGTGTTTTTATCCGAGCATAAAGGGAGGGAGAGTTAGCAAATTTTCAAATATCTATATATATATATAATTTTATATAGAGAGTCCTGTGTTGTATAAAATGTCACGATTTAACATATAAACTAAAAAGAAAACAAAAGCCTTTATATACTAAAGTTACTACTATTTAACTGCCTCATTGGTCTAGAAGTTAGCATGTTCGACTTCAGACATGAGGTCCTGGGTTCGAGTCCCAGGTCGGGCCAATTCAAAATCGATATTAAGTTTTCTATTAGGTTTTTATCAATATTTGCCCGAAGAAAATTTGGCGGTGTGGTCCACCCCCGTGCCTCAGAGAGCACGTTAAGCCGTCGGTCCTGCGCCTGATCTCTCTCCGGTCGTATCGGACTATGAGAGTGAAGGACTAGAGAGTACACTAGTGTACTGTACCTGCCAATCCGCAGTGGAGGAGTGTGGTGGGTCTATGCTCTAAAAACCCACTTTCTTATGAGTGAGGAGGCCTGTGCCCAGCAGTCGCACGTTAATGGGCTGCTACTTACTTTTTTTTACTATTTATAAATACTATTTACTAAATCTAATTACAATAATTAATTTTTAAGTACAACTTCTATAGGCGCATGAAGTAAACTTTTTACGGATCAAACGCGTCACGAGTATGTGCAGTATTTTTTATGCTGATTCGTATGTAGGTTAGACAATTTTCATATTTGCAAATGACTTGTGGCATTTTAATTTGCCACTTGTCACTTAATAATTTAACCTTAGTACTATTTTTCATGAAATTTAAAATAAAAATATTTCATTAATTCTCTTTTCTAAATTTTAAATTTAAAAACAAAATTTATTAATTTTTAATATTGACAAATAATAGGTGGCAATTTTCGATACCTTTAATGTTTTAATGACAATGAAATTCCTAACATATCTTCCTTTTACCCTCCCTCTAAGTCTCTGAAGTCCAAAGTTTTAGATATATAGAAGAAAAGTTTTAATTTTGAGGTAATTTACCGCTTAAACATTCTACACCACATCGTAATAGAACGTTGTTGTATAATAGGTGGCACGTTTTTGTTGCTGTAATTTTGACTGGCCCCAGCTAAAGCGTCATGTGAATCCATACCCAGAAAAGTATCCTAAATTTACCCTAAAGAGAATCGAACCCGGGAACATCAATGTAACGGTTTCATTACAAAGGTAATAATACAACGTTTTAAACCACTTGAACATACGACATTCATGAAATAAATTAGAAAATTACCTCCATATCTGTGTATCTCTTGTAAACCAAAAAATATTACTTGTTTTTTCGACAAATATACATACATCTTTTTAAAAGTAATAATACACGCCATGCATCCGTTTCTAGATTAATATTTTACGGATAATAAATAATGAAATCTCAAACGTCTAAAAAAAAACGTCTGACGACACCTGTATCAAAAACATGAGGACCTTTTCTCAACCATCTTTTACGAATAAAGGTAAAATAATACTGTTTATCTAAGGGGATCTTTATTATGTAAGCCCAACATATTATTCCGTTAAGCTACTGTTTCACAACGTCGATATTATATCTTGTTTTTCTTTGGTACATATGTTTTTTTGTTGTAATTCGTTTTAAAATATTAAAGCAAATGAGTAACAGGTATTTGACGGAGAATAACCCGCAGTGTTACCCAGGTAGCTCCGTATAACTTTACTTTTTAAAATATTAGCAGCTCCCACATGAAATGGTTTTGGAGGCGCTCCGTTATTGTTGGGGAGGGATTTAGGTTCAGGAAAATCCCTCCAGGCTTAGTGGACTGTATGGGGTTCTCAGGGCTTCGAGCTTGCCGGTTCGGATCTTTAGTTCTTCGTTGTTCGGAGGTTCAGTCTTTAGTTCTTGGGGGATCGGTTTGTCCGTTTTCAAGCTTGGGTCATTAGGTTTCAGTGCTTCTATGTTCGGTTCTTCAGAGTTCGCGTTTCGGTTCTTCGTGTTGGGCAGAGATATAGGTTCTTGAATAATAACAAGTCGCGATTAGTAGGGGATCTACTCCGCTCGGAGTCTAAGGCGAAATGTGTCATTAAAACTCTGGGAAAAGCCTTTTAAACAACTCCCCTACTCGGCACGAACGTACGGCGCGACGAGCAGCAGAGAGGGCGATCGCGGGTGCTGAGGTAGTCGCGGGAGGAGGGACGCCGGCAGATGACCAATCTGAATATGTCTCCGCCGGCGACGCGCTAGGCTCGTTGCTCCCGTCCGCAACAGTTATTATAGAGTGTCTCCTTATCTAGGGAGGCTGTTGCGGGCATATCTCCAGGACAGAGAGGTCCTCTGGGAGAGCGGCGGAAGGCTGTTACGACGCCAAGTTTGCTGGGGCGTGCCGCAAGGTTCAGTTTTGGGTCCGATTCTTTGGAACATCGGCTTTAACTGACTCTTGCCGGAATGGGGATGCAAGGTGATCCTATAGTGTCTCACTCAAGGATATAGAGGATTCCGCTGGGTTTTAGTGGGAATTACGAGCCCTCACAGAATCCCACACTCCCGAACTACGGGTCGGGCTTAGAGCATTTCCTAGAGGAATAAAAAGTTTAAGTTTAAGTAGGAAGCCTTTGTTATTCCTTCGTCAAAATCATTCCAGCTTTTTCAGAGATTAGCCGGAACTTTCTTGGAAAACTTTCATCTGCACCTAATGTAAAGCTATCAATTTTAAATAACAGGCATTCCAAATGTATTCATTTGCATACATAAATATTATTACTGAAAAAGTTCATAAAAAGAAAATACCAACACGGCAACTGTTACAAATATGGAACCAAGGAACAGTATGCAAATTTGAATGATAAAAAGGTAGCTTATCCGAATATATTCGGCTTAAGTAATCGAGATCCCTTCAAGTAAACAGGGTTATTACCTTTATTCATATTATACGGTTGAAAAAATATCCGTCCGTATCTGTTTGAGTAACGATTTGCCCCGCGTGGGATTGTGATTCTTTATAATATATTTTAACTATAAATAATCGTGTTTCTACCCGTTTCAAGTAAATGTTGATGTACGCGGTTGGTTTATTTTTTACACATCACTAAAAGAAAAACCATTGTACCAATTGTTCTAGAGATGTCAATTAATAAATTCAGTCTTTGTTAAAAAAAACTTAATAGAAAAATCGTATTATAAGTTGCAAGATTACTTAGACGATAGAAAGGCGAGTGGGAGTGGCAGTGAACGAATTGCTCTAATTTAAATTGAAATATATTAAATCTAATATGATATTGTAATGATGATGGCAACAAAAACATATAAAATACCCGACTGAGTTTTTTGTGGGCTCTTCTCAGATCAGGGTATGAAGGTAACCCCGTTACTTTAGATTTTAAGTCGTTCTTGAGTTCCATCATCTGGCGTACATTAGAATTAGAATGTGTGGAAAAAAATATTATTTGACGATTCAAAAGTGCTGTAATATTCCTACTTTATTAAAGATATTTCGATTTGATTTGATTTGATCTATCTTTTAGTTAGTTATCATGCGGTATTAACTAATAGATAGAGTGTGTTGTTGTATAAATTTGTTCAAATATAAAAATTTTCGTAAATACCGGAAAAATCAAAGCATCTAAGTGTTTTTTACATTTCATTTTTAAGTCAATTTATGGTGGGGTAATTCTTGCTTTTATAAATCTATAAAAATGTCTGAGACGGCATATTTCTGTCAACGATAGGTATATTACCATCATAGATATATACTATTTGATTTTCTAAAAATGGTCAAAATTATGCAGACGAATGTAGTTTAAATCCTTATCAGCTTTAATACTTTAGTTATCGATAGCATTTCATACTAATTGTTAGAATTTAGACTATTTAATTAAAATTAATATCTTTAAGTTATCGGAGAAATTAATGGCGCTCAAAAAAATCTTATGACAAGAAAAAAGTAGACATACTATCTGTACTTCCACCTGTACCAAGTCGAAATCAACATTAAGTTTTCTATTAAGATCTTAATATTTGCCCGAAGTTGGGAAAAATTTGGCGGTGTGATCCACCCCCGTGCCTCGGACAGCACGTTAAGCCGTTGGTCCTGCGCCTGATCTCTCTCAGGTCGTGTCGGATTGCCGTCACGTCGGACTATGAGAGTCAAGGAATAGAGAGTACCCTTGTGTACCTGCCAATCCGCAGTGGAGCAGCGTGGTGGGTCTATGCTCTAAAAAACCCTCTCTCATTTGACTGAGGAGGCCTGTGCCCAGCATTGGGATATTAATGGGCTGCTACTTACTTTACTATCTATACAAACCCGGGGTGTTTCGCTATTTATAGATAACTAGTTTAAGAAAATCAAAATCAGAATATTCTTTATTTAAGTAGGCTCAAAAGCACATTTGAATCGTCAATAGTTTTTCCGTTGATAACAAATCTACCACCGCCACGGAATGTTGAATCCGCTGAGAAGAAACCGGAAAGAAACTCAGCGGTTACTCTTTTAAAGATAGTTTTATATGTTACAATCTGTAATATTTTGCTTCTGTGTGCCACTGGAATGAAGTCCAAACATTTTTATTTCTTATGTAATCTCCAATATTATTATATGCCTTCGGCAAAAGTATCTTTTTGACATATTATTTACAGGCAAATGTAAAACTGCCTGCGGAATCTTATTAAAAATACGTATTTCAACTCGATAAATGATTTCTAAACCATATTCATTCTAAAATATGCATTTACAAGTTTGTTTCTATATCTTATATTAAAATTGTATATTTCATTTTTTAAGCTGTACAAGTACTGTTATTATGGACGTTAGAATGGATATGAAATCTTATCATTTTGTTCATAAAAGAAGTTAAAAAATCTCAAAAATTAAGTTGCAAACTTGAAATTCGCAAAGTAAAGAATGAAGAACACAAGATTCAAAGCTCGTTTAATCGATGAATGAATGAAGTCATTACCTATCAAACGTACCATATATTGAACTAAACGGAATCTTGCTGAATCTCAAGTGCTCCGTTTCACGTACAAGTTTCCCCACTAACGACTTCTAAACTTTAACTTTCAACTGATCAACACGCTAATCGATGCATTTGAAGTAATACTTAGTATTAAGGAAGTTTGTCAATCTTTGTAAACAATGTTGTGATACAATTTTATTAAATTTTGCTAACAGAACAAATACACAAAGTGAATACGCATGATTTGACAGAAATAATTATGCTCTCAACACTTCAAATATCAAGCTGCGTATTGCAGATACAATGTATTTTTGATTGGTTTCTTTCATATCGCTATCACGTACAATGTATTTCAAATAGATATAAAATATAAAAAAGAAATTATCTCATATATAAATATCGAGGTCAGAAAAGTGCACCTTGTAACCCACCAGCGCGTTACTCCTGCAATTCCAGATGTTTTTCTTTCTGAAAAAAAAGTAGCCAATGTAAATTGGTCAGGCCGTTTTAGAGATTACCCTGAACAATCACACAGAAAGATTTTGATGTAAGTACTATATATATATATATACTGCCTCATTGGTCTAGTGGTTAGAATGTTCGACTTAGCTGCTACTTACTTACTTTTACTATATATATATATATATTACTGAGTTTAACAAATCGGAGCTGAACTAAGCTGATGTGAGCTGAACTGAGCTGATTTGAGCTGAACTGTGCAGGTGTGAGCTAATTTGAACTGATCTTTCTACTTACTTTTCTATATTAACCATATATTTGTTTCATATAATTAGGACGTTACATTATATTGTTGAAGATATCAATTTGTTTTTTATATAGGAATGGTTACGTTGGTAACCTAATAAATTAATTATGTATTTATGTCAAAATAAAGATTTTTTAATCAAGCGTGTGTGTAGTAATCTACACGTCAAGGAAGTGACACTTCTTTGACTTATATTGTATTAAATTCCATTGTATAATTTTATTATAAATTTTGTCTTTTCTTTTTCGAAGTAAAGAGGAATCCCAGCAGATGTTTATACGTTGAGTACGTGTTACAAGAAGTTTCATTTCAACAAGCTGCATTTTTACAAGGTAAGTTGAAAATAATGTCCTGTGAAGCATTTAGCCTTTGAAACGGACGTCGAATAGCAAACAATACGAGACAAATAGCCCTTTCACAGAATGTATAAGGAAACAGTAATAAATATACTAAGGAGAGCACGTGTTGCCGGTTTAGGGAGGATTCGCAGAATCAAAGTGTGTTACGTATAGAATAAAATATGAACAGTTATGTAATTTATAGATGTCATTTCATACGTGTTCGGTTTTTGTTTCGTCATGATTGTTTTCACCACAATTTTTCGTCTATTTTATTATTTCTTTGTGTAATAAACGGAACATTGATTAAGGGAAACAAACTAAATTAACGTTTCCGCAAAAATTGGAAAACTACTTAATTCAAGTTGTCTTTTACAATTATCATTATTGGCAAAAATAGTAAAGACATCAACTGTTCTTTAGTATAAGTTTTGTCGAAATCGGGCAAAACGTTTTGATTATATGCGGATATACAGGTTATGCATAATTATATCTATAATTATTTTCGCGAAATTAAATACAGCATCAAAGCTAGAACGGTCAACCTACAAGTTGTAGGGTATATGCTATATATGCTATACTAGTAACTTCTGAGAACTTTCTCTAAACTGTTTAGAAATCTAAAAAGGATCATAGGATAGTATGCTATTGTAATAGAAATGTTTTCCCAGCATTTAATAAAATTTTCTAGCAAATATTTTTGATTTGCTCCCCATAGGCTGTTCTCGCTCTCGTTTCTAAATTAGTAGAGCACATTCACCCTTAAAATTGATAACATTGTCAACGATATGATTGATAAGGGTTTAGCGAGTAACAAATTTAAAAAAGTCTACCATTTACTATGCTAACGTTCCTAATAACAGATGTCAAAAACAGAAGTCTGGAATGAAAAGTCATTTTCTACAACATTACATAAATTTCGTGGAATTGCTTAATATAAAATATTCTTCACTGGTATATAATTGGATTGGTGATATTTTCTTTTCACACCCGTTTTATATTATATTTTGACAAAGATTAAGAATTTTATTTTCTAATAGATTTTAGAATTGTAGAATCTTTTTTTATGCTTCCTTAATTTTTAATATACTAGAATCTTAACTTGATGGGCCTGGAGTGAAATTTATATTCAGATATTTAATAAAGAGACTTCGTAAATACTTAAGACTATATAACAGAAATTAAAACTTCAAGGCGAGGTTTATAATACGAATTACAACTATTTTCTATCATTGATAAAGCAAAATCCATTTGCCTAAAAAGGAGCGAAGCACTCAATTTTATTAAAAGAATTAAAAACAAACTTGTATTACCATATTTTAGAGTGAAGAAGGTCCAGTAGTCGTTTGTCGGGTTGAGCATACGCATTTTTAATTAGATCACTTCTGGGTTTGCTTCCACATAGTTTCAAGAAATATGTTAAAAATATCCTATTACAAAAAGCTCTTACAATATAGAAGATTATTTCAGCGACAAATACGTTTGAACTTGATTCCAGTTGCACATAAAAGCTAAACACATTGTAACGTACAAAAACGATGTTTAAAGGAGTAGCCGTTGAGTTTCGTGCCGGTTTCTTTTCAATTTTCCGAACCGGTGTTAGATTTAATACCAACGGACAGACTGCTGACGATTGAAAAGGGCTTTTAGGTCTACTTAAATACTTACTTAAGGCAGGGTGGACTGACATCACCTAAACTATTTAACCTCTACATTAATAACTTAATTGTTGGGTTAAGTAAAATGCGTACGGGCTGTTGGGTGGATAATGTCAGTGTGAACAGTGTTAGCTACGCCGATGATATGGTGTTATTGGGTCCCTCGGCAGGATCGGTTAGAGAGCTACTCAAATACAGTGAAGATTATGCAACCACTCACGGTCTTGTGTATAATGTCAAAAAAAGTGTGTACATGATCTTTAAGGCCCCTGGGAAGAAATGTGACCTTACCTCGACAATTAAACTGAATGGCGAAAAGCTGAAAAAAGTTGACGAATTTAAATACCTAGGTCATGTTCTTACCGAGGACCTTAAAGATAATAGAGACATTGAACGAGAGCGTAGAGCTCTGGCGGTGCGATGCAATATGCTGGTGCACAGATTTGCCCGATGCAGTAAGGAAGTTAAAATTATACTATTTAAGGCTTACTGCCAGTCCCTTTACTCGGGCGGTCTGTGGGCTAGCTATACGCGAGCATCGATGGATGCTCTTCGTGTGCAATATAATAATGGTTTCANTATGTAAGTTTATTAAAATTAATAAAATCAAACTCTAACAATATATTTTATAATTTAATTATTATTTATTATTTTTATTATAATTTGTTTTGTGATGTTGTAGATTAACCATTGTACGATTGTTACACTTAAGTCGCTTTTTGTAGATGGTACTTCAGCTATTAACAAATGTACTCACTATTGTGATAAAATATGCCTAAAGATCATCCTCAAAATTAGTTATGAAACTGATGCGTGCTTTGGTCACACTACGTGATATTGGCGAAGTAAAATGTACCCCATTGGTACAACTGAAAGCCATTAAATAAAAGAAGAAGAAGTTTTTATTGTCAAAAGCACTAAGGAGGTCACATAGCAAAAGTTACTATGGTGGTTAAGTTTTCTTATAATTTCTGTAGTTCTGCGTAAATTTGTTAATTTTTTTTTTCTTTCATACGTACCTTGTGTTTACTATAACAAAACAGAACAACATAAAATACTGCAGCAATCTTTTTTGAATATAATCCTAGATAAACCAGTAGCAGCTGGAGTTATATTATTGTATTTTTTATTATTATGTTCTTTAATAATAGAACCCTAATAATGTTCAGACTAAAAATTTCTATTAATTATGATCAATTTTCGACCAATGTGCGACCACTTATGATATATAGATTGATGGCTATCAGCTAAATGATATAAAATATTGTATTTTATACATAAAATCACTTGATTGGAACTCCTCCGATACAGTGATTTTATTGAAATCTCTTGTTTATGTTTAGTAGGCCTAAAAATAGCCTGAGATGTGTTTTTTGTTCTCCCATTTTTAAATTGCGATACAAAGTTGCGTGGATTAACAAGTTTTTAAATAAACATTAATTTCAACAAATGAAGACTAAGGTTATAATTTATTTTAAACCTGTCTATTGAAATTTAGTTCACTGCAAAACAAATGGAAAATTTCAAAACTTTAAAACTCACTTCGATCTCAATTAAAGAAAACTCTGATAATTTATTGCAAATCTAGTTACCATAACTTATAAAGGCTGAGCAATTTTGCCGGAATTTATCGCCTAAGTCCAATTTATCTTCTCCCATCTGGATGTGAAATCTTAGCTTTTTGCTCCATTAAGTTGTGTCACTAAATTTATATTTATTTACAACATCAAGCTATTGTTCTGTATTGTATTGAAGACATAATGGTGGAATATTGAAGACATAATGGTGGAAGAAAACGCTTTACTTGCAGAGGTCCTGCGATCGATTCCCGGCAGGATATATTTAGGAAACCCAATTTTATTATTTTGTCTACGTCTGGACTAATGACAAGATTTGACTTACAGCTTACTAGCAAAGATGTGCTACCGTAAAAGTGTAGTACTTTCTTCGTTTACAGATGTCTTGGGTTCAATTGCTGAACAAGTAGGCGGCTATGACTGTGGCTAGTAAACAGCCTACCAGAACACTGTCTTAACTTAAAATATACTGCCCTATTGATGTGAATACTTGCATCGCTTGCAGGGGTCCTTAATCGAATGCCAGTAGAAAAACACGTAGGAAATAGTATTTACTTATTTGTCTAGGTCTGGTTTCGGTCGTGTTACGCTACTAGATAAAAGGTTTAATTATTTCGTGTAATAATATTATGTTATCTCTGGTAGTACCTGCCTCTGTTCCTGTGTTCCTTCGAATGAACTTCCAAAAGATATTTAGATATATTACTTAATTAATAAATATTGAAAAGACGCTAATTTAAAACCAAAGTATATTTTGAAGGGTTAGACAATAAAAAACTTGGACGAAACGAATGATTTTCTCTAACTTAAATTAACCAGATTGTAATAATATGGTAACGGTTTTTTTACAAAAGGAGTTTATCATGGGTTTTTCTCAGAACAAAGCGCAAAGGGACAATCGCAAGTTTAGATTTTAACGTCGTTCGTCATCAGTTTTGTAACAAAATGACGATTTAAAAATACTGTAATTTATTATGTTAAACATGTTGTTGTCTAATTAATTTCTCTCGTTTAATATTATACCTCATCTATAGACTAAAATGATGAATATGATAACTTGCACCTATTAAACAGAATATCTTTCAGAGTTCCCCCGCATTTTCGTGGAACTCATTCTCACTGCTCGTATTGGTCTTACAGGAGTATTCTAGGCTACTGCCGCTCTTAATGAGATTAACTAGATTTTTCATTGTAATCCTTCCAAATTTAAGAAGGAAGTGACAGATACAGTTCCTAATTATACATATAATTTGATATTTTCTAGTGTTTAGTATTAATATTTTTAAACATACGAAGTTACTAGCTCTAGTTTTTATTATGTGTCCTATATTGAAACCTTCAGTTTAGTTTTATTTGTAGTTATATATATTGTTGTTTATAGGTTAATAAATAAATAAGTAGATGCTCAAAGTAACGGCCAAAATTAAAACAAACCTATAAAATGACTACTCCATACCGCGCTTTAGTCTCATTTCCGTCGCTCAGAAACTTGTTAGCACTCGCCGAGATCACTTATCCATTTCCATTCCTTTACTTCTTACTTACAAGCTTAGAGCCGCTTTTACAGCAATACAACAATTAAATATTTATTCCGAGTCTAAAACAAAGAGATTATACCAAATCCTTTGATTAAGATAAAGATCTATACTTAGAAATATCTTTTTTAATATTAAATAATAATAAACGTTGATTATTTCGACAAACTATTAATATAAATATGCAGTACTTTGGAAACTTGGTCAGCCCTTGTCTTAGGGGTCAATGACTTCCTTCAATAGAAGTCAGTCAGTGACTTGACGTCAAAAGAAATCTAAAACTAAAGGAAATCAATGATTTACATCTTTTAATATTTCTTTACAAGCACACATGTTGTACCAAAAAGGTACCTAATTTTATTTGATTTTGTAAGCATTTTCGGACAACTTCGTCCAAAATACCTCTACAATTTGCCTAGATGTCAATTTACTTTAATTAAGATAATATGGTCGACACATGATTATAATTTATTCATTGTCTTAAGTGTAATTTATTAATTTTTTATCTGCCAATAAAATTGAGAAAAAAAAATAGCAAATTTTTAAGGTCATATTTATAAAGCGTTACTAAATAGCAAAGGGCTCCAAACCCGCAATAAATGAGGATATTTTATATTCTGAGTTTCTTCTAAACTGTAATTACAGAGGACGGAATTCCTGTAAAACCGAGAGATCGTGCCTTGACGGATGGATATAAAAGGCGTGGAGTTGAATTTAGGACGTTGAATTAGATTAGAATTTTATTATTTAATGCTATCAATAAATTAAATATATTTTAAGTGAAAGTAAGTAAGTAGCAGCCCATTAACGTCCCACTGCTGGACACAGGCCTCCTCACTCAAATGAGACAGGGTTTTATAGACCATAGACTCACTATGCTGCTCCACTGCGGATTGGCAGGCATAGTACACAAGTGTACTCTCTATTCCTTGACTCTCACAGTCCGACGTGACGGCAATCCGACACGACCTGAGAGAGAGATCAGGCGCAGGATCGACGGCTTAACGTGCTCTCCGAGGCACGGGGGCGGAGCACACAGCCAACTTCCCAACTTCGGGCAAATATTGAGACAATCTTAATAGAAAACTCGATATTAATTTTTGAATTGGTCCGACCCTGGACTCGAACCCAGAACCTCATGTCTGTAGTCGAACATGCTAACCACTGGGCCAATGAGGTAGTTTTAGTTGTTGCATATTTTTAGTGTAAGTGTAAAATAAAGAAAAAGTGCGTGTGCGAAGTAGAAGTTTCACTTCGGACATGAAAGTATTCTGACATCTCAGAATGAAACTTCTTTGGCAAACAAATTTTTAAGTCTTTTTTATATTCATATACATCTAAAACTTCATATTTCACTTCAATAAAATGATACAGTCCAAGAGAGAAACCCGCTAACCTGATAAGAGTTAGGTCATCTCTTATGGTTTTTACACAACATAGTTGTGAAATGGAATTATTTTGCATGGTGTTACTTCTATGATGTGGTAGTAACTAGCTTCGGCTGAAGATTGCCACCAATCCAGACTTAGACAAATTACAGAAGGTAGTTTTCCTAAATTTTCTATGCTGACAATCGAACTCAGGGCCTCTGCTAAAAAGTACACGCACCTTTGTGCCAGTTATCTCCATATCGATTTCAAAACATGCATGTTTTTATGAGGTTATGTCATCAACGTTCATAAACGATTTTTATATTTCCACGCTTTGATCTTTATAAAAATATTGTATTTCAAATGCGGGTTCAAATAAGGCTTTTCGTGAGATCACAGACTCGAAACAAATATTGCAATCGTAAGAGGGCTCTTTATATAAATGAAATACCTTTCCGGTGAAAATGTAAAGACAAAATTGAAATGTCTTTTGTAATCTTTTGTATTGCGTTAAGGTTTATTATATTTATATTTAAATCACTTTGTGCAGTCAGTAATCACCTTTTCGGTTTTATATCGCTGTTTTTATTAAATAACGAAAGAGGTTGACTGTTATATGAGATTATTGTAGATAAACAAAATAAATACGAATACACTGTTAAATTTGTTTTCTTTTGATAACAGGTTAGCCTTTGATTGTCACCTTATCTAATGGTAGGTGATAATATAGTCTAAGATGGTAGTCCAGTAATTTGATAAATGGCAAATTAATTTACCTCTCTACGGTTTTTGCAGAGCATTGTACAGGAATAGTCTTGCATGGTGTCAGGTTTTCGATGTTAGTGCATGATTAGCCACGACCAAAGGCACTCGCTAGTCCTAACGTAGTTAATTAATGTATGCCACTAATACTGAAATACTAAAAACTGAAATATAATTTCCTACATTTACCCAGCTGGAAATAAAATCTGTGGCCTCAATTGCAGAAACGAGTACTCACGCCATTACGCCATCATATAACTGAAGTTCTACTGACAATATACAAATAAGAAGTAAATGGTAATACAATACCTGCTGAGCTCGAACGTATTTCAATTTTGAAAAATAAAAGAATATATTATAAAAACCTACCCCATTATCTCCAAATGGTCTTTCCTCAACATCAAAATGACCATCAAACCGTTTATTTCCGTTCAATTGGAATAAAATTAAGCAATAAACCAAAGGAAGTGATTAAGGTTATAAATCAGGGGATGCCAGACGACAGAATTGTCGGCCGTCCATTGGCATAATTTACTAGCTTTGTTATGGTGTATTTTTGCTGAGCAATTTTGAGATAATACAAAGTTATGTATTGTAATAAAGGGAACAATGGATACAAAACACAAATTTCTATACCCACTGTATGATCCAGTGTGAAGATTGTACACCGATGATGAATATAAATTAACTCACGTAAATGTTAGGTCAGGTTTTGTATATAGATATAATCTCTATAAACAAAACCTGAGCAATAAAAAAAGGTCACTGAATACGGATCAGGAGCCATACTATAACGACTTCTTTTTTTTTATTTTAAATACACGTAGACCAAAGAGTTTTTTTTATTTTAAATACACGTAACTCCCAGAGGAACAGCAAGTATAATACATATATTTTTTATAAATAAAAGGTTTTCGGTTGTATAAATTTCATTATACTTGATGTGAAGACCTCAAAATCCTATATAATTCACAAATCCAGTTGGATTTATGGAGCTTGTTTGTCTATTATCGTTTTGTATGGAATCTATTAGTACGAATTCTGAATGCATTGATAGAATTTGCTTTAAATTTCATATCTCCTGTATGATAAAGCCATTTATTCTACATCTCCGTACATGTACATTTCAATATTAGTAGTGTTAGTATTTTTTAAATATATCTGTTAGTATGGTTACTTTTCTGACTTTAATATAGACCTCTTTCTTAGAGTGAAGGTTTCCTCCAAGTCTTTTTAACGCATTTTCCACGGAAACGGACATCAATAAGGAAACACACGATGTTTTGTTGTGAAACTTAAGCTGCTATGTCTATACGAGTATACTAGCTGATGAATGCGGTGTAATCTGTTTGGTTTCCAATACCTTCGAAATATGAGGAAAATGGGGGACAAAAGTATATGCAAAATTTCTTATTAATCGCGAATACTTTAGCAGATCTTGTGATGAGTGAGTGAGTAAGTGAATTTAGTGGTTTAAAACCATCTGCGCTTCAATTCCTTTCAAATAAAACCTTCGAGACGCATCAGTCGAATGGTTTCAAAGTCTATAACAGACATAGGTAAAGGTAATTTTTGGGTATTCATATTATACTCGTATGTATAAATTAAATAGCTATGCTGCTGTCACCTAATCCTATCAACTAAGTTACATAAACGTCAAAAAGAGGCACTGTACAATTGCGTGCAAACAAAGTTGCCCGGAACAGCTATTATGTATATATCATCGTAAATAAATCGTCTTTGCTGAAAGCCTCTAAATACGAACTCTTCACCAGATACAAAATACTTTTCTGAAATCTATGGTGTAAGTTTCTCGTTAAACATTTTCCTGACCTCAAGAATAGCATAAGCTATAAAGCTAATTAAATACTAAACTTCATTTTACTGTAATCGAAATATATCTTAAAAATGCACATTTTTGGTAGACTTCTAACAAAAAAGCACCACTTTTATTTGAAACAATCTGCCGCAAGTGTTTTCTGAGTTATAAAACTACGGTACCTATCAAGGACAGAGCGACGCTGTATTTTTCTGATTAAATTCGTATAAAAAACCTATATTTAAAGTTTTCTTACGACGAAAGAAGCTAAGCATCTAATTGCTAAGCCATCATGCCTTATATTTTCATAGTGTTCGTTATTTACGTACGTTTTATATTGAAAACTGGATTCATAGCAAATTTTATTCATTGAACAGTGTCACTGAATGACAGATTTATTTAGCTTAGCCCGAGCCTTAATTGCTTCGGTCCACGTACAGTCTAACCTACTTTGTATAGACGATGAAAAATCAAATGAGACTAAATGATCAGCATTTTCTTTTGTTGGCTCTGAATCGTTTTCCATGAATGATGAGAAAGAAAATTCTGTTCAATTTGAAATGAAGGGCTTTTTATTTTATTTCTCGCTAAATATGATTTGACGACTTCCTTTTGGACATTGAATTGTAATGTTGCCTGCAAACTATAAAATAAAGAGTTTTTAAATTTTCGTTTGTCTATTTGAATCCAGCAGCATAAATACTAATATTATAGTGGTTTTAAAAGCCTAATCATATGTATAAACGAGTCTATTCTATTTATTCCTATCAGATTAGTGTTTGATTATAATCTTACCGGAGAGTAAATTATTATACAATTTTTGGTCGTAGAAGGCATAAAAAACAGTAAGTAACTAGCAGCCTATTAACGACCCACTGCTGGGCAAAGGCCTCCTCACTCATATGAGAGTGGGTTTTCAGAGTATAGACTCACCATTCTGTTCTACTGTAGATTGGCAGGCATAGTACACAAGTGTACTCTCTATTCCTTAATTCTCATAGTCCGATGTGACGGGAATCCGAAACGACCGGAGAGAGATCAGGCGGAGGACCGACGTTTTAACATGCTCTCCGAGGTACGGGGGTGGATCAAACCGCCAACTTACCAACTCAATATCGATTTTTGACGTGGCTCGATTCAGGACTCGAACCCAGGACCTCATGTCTGTAGTCGAACATGCTAACCACTAGACCAATGAGGCAATAGAGGGTATAATTTAATTTAAAACTTAAACAATATTAAATAATACTACAGGTGGTAGTGCGACAACCTGGTAAGGGATAATTTACCACTTAATGGCTTCAATTTAACAACATCGTAGTGAAAAGCAAAATATTTTTGCTTGCTGGCACTCTTTGGTTGTAGGATGGTAATTAGTTACAGCCGAAACGTCCCACCTCTTTAAACCTGTATAGAATATATCATTTGCCTTTCTAGGAGTCAGGACTTCTGGACGCGAGGGGTACTCGCGTCGTTACCCCAGGGAGGCTTTCAAAATATCCTCTACCTTTTTTCTTACAGACTTCTCAAAAATCTGTGAATTACTAAGTAAGATTGTTAAATACTATTTTTTTATAAGACTTAACCCCAGAAAAGACTAGTTTTAACACAGTCAAATCTTTGTCACTTTTGCACGTCCCATACATTTGATATGTGATAAAAACGACCCATAAATCGCCCTCCGGCAATCGACACTAACAATCTCTTAACGAACCCTATCCTGTCCTTTCTCGCAACTTGTTTTCGATCTATTTGAATGTTACCTGGCATGTTAGCCACATATAAAACGTACCAACTAAATTGTTTTTCTGGTTAAAAGTTAATTGGAAAACTGTCAAGATTTTTAGAGCCTGATTTTGACGTAAAATACCAATATATGTTTTGTTCCAATGTTTTATAAATAAACAATATTTTTATAAATATAATTTTTATGTACTTGTGTATGTCATTGAAATCCTCCTAAATTACTGGGCCGATTTTGTTGAGGTTTTTGTCTATCTTCAGGTAGATACCAGTATATTCCAGAAATGGTTTAGATTTACAATTCGAACTGGATTATCACATGTTTACGTAGGACCAGGAACTACAAACAGCTATTCCATAAATAACTACAAAAGTCGTATCTATCTATATTTGTTATAGACTTTGAAACTTTGTTTATATTTATACAAATCTAAAACATTAGATTTCCCAGGCTTAAAGGGAGGGGAAAAGGAAGTTATGTTAGGAATTCAATGAATTTTATTGTCATTAACATATTAAAAGTGTCGAAAATTAATACAAATAATTTATTGAAATCTCAAATGACGAATTGTAAATAAAAATGCCACGTGTTTATTTGTCAATATAAGAAATTGTTAATAAATTTTGTTTTTAAATTTAAAATTGAGAAGAGCAAATTTCTGCAGTATTTTTTTTATATTTTATGAAAAACAGTATATTAAATTATTAAATGACAAATAGAGAATTAAAATGGCACATGTTATTTGTAACTATTAAAACTACATAACCTTCAAACGAATTGGCATACGCCGCGCATCTTCGTGACGCTAATCATGCGTTTCATTCTAAAGAAGTTTCACGTCAATAACTTTTAACTATTCATTGGTATTCTTTTTTGTCACTGGGAAATGCATTTACGCACCCCGACTAAAGGTCCGGAGTGTGGGACTCCGCGAGGACACAAACTCGCAATACCCACTAAAACCCAGCGGGACCGCCATCAACAATGAGTGGGAAGCCAGAGGTTCGTTAAGGTATTCCTCTCTGGCCCCTCGGTTGCAACTCACAGATATTCTACAGGGGGAGGAGTTGTACGAATCTCCGCCTCCTGTTTCCTGCACCCCTTCGTCGGGGCTGGAGTGCTTCGGCGGCATTCACCCTCTCCCTTTGCCGTGCCTCCTTAAGCGAGATGACAGTCTCGCAAAAGGAGGCAACCACTCTCCAGGAACTGGTCTCACTGCTAAGTATTGCTCCTGTAATACTTGCCAGTGAGAGGTCTGTGCCGATCAGCGACGTCACAATGAGTCGCTGAGGTCTCCAGGCAGGATATTCTGGCACAGTGTGGTGGGGTGTCTCTGACGAGGCACCACACTCGTGACATCTTGCCGACGGCTCACACCCAACAGTTTGGTACAGGTATTTGCCGAAGCAACCATGACTGGTAAGCACCTATACCAACCTGTAGGAGAGCGATCTGTGCTCTCTACCCAGCCATTTGTCAAGATGAAGGCAGATCGCCCTTATTATGGGCCCCGCCCGCTGCTGGGGACCCGCCCATGCGATCCTCGTTCCATCTTCCTCCCGTCTTTGGGTCAAGGCTTTGTTAGCTAGAACCCTGACCCTCCTTATCTCGTCAGCGTCTGCTGATTCCCCTCTGGTTCCCGCGGTTGTTCTGCACTGGTAAGCAGCCGTGAGAACTTCCGCGACTATTCAGTGGTATGGTATAAAGCACATTCTTCTTTTTGTAATATTTGATATTAAATATACTCTTACAGGTGTATAGTAATAAAGCTGCAAAGAAATGTAATGCGCGTTGCTCATGAAAACAGCTAACGTTTAAATAATCGGGACACGTCGTGAAACGTCCTCTGAAGACATTTAGGCCGCGGCACGGACGTCGCATTGCAAATAGTATGAGACAAATAGCGCTCCACCAGGATTTATAAGGAAAAAGTAATAAATACAAAGAAACACATGTGTTTGTCAAGCAGAGTTTGGAAAGATATTTTACGATTCCCGAATTTTGCTTATGAATATAACAAAAAATCGGCTTATAATTTTTTATATGTAAAGCAATGTATCAGTATATAGATAGATAATATTTCGATAATAATAACCGTTTGAAACTTAAATACAATGGCATTTTGTGGAGCATTACTTTTGCCGAATTCAATGTGAGTTTTTGACTGTTCATATTCATTTAATTATTATTTTACCGTTATAAATCTTCAGACAAATTGTTTGAAATTTATTTTGTCTGAATTCAGTTGCTACAGCCGATGTAACGGGATGTTAATGCTTAATATCCTGTTAGCTTAACAGCTACGTAGGTAAATAGCAGCCCATTAACGTCCCCATGCTGGACACAGGCCTCCTCACTTATAGGAGAGAGGGTTTTTAAAGCACAGACCCACCACGTTGCTCCACTGCGGATTAGCAGGCATAGTACACAAGTGCACTCCCTCTTCCTTCACTCTCATAGTCCGATGTGACAGAAATCCGACAGGACCTCATGTCTGTAGTCGAACATGCTAACCACTAGACTTATGAGGCAGTTATTATTTTATATATAGCTAGGTAGTAATTATTACAGAATGTTTTACCGACTTGAGCCTAATGGTATACTGAATAGACACGTGGATTTTGTTAAACAAATCCTGGGCAGGCACCATTATATTCTTCTTCATAAACTTATGAGTGTAATTGTTGCTTCGAACCCATTGTTGTCCTTTTTAGTGAAGCAAAACATCTTGAGAGAACCTGAAAATCCCGGGAATACTTATAACTTCAAAGTATTCCCGGGATTTTCAGGTTCTCTGACGTGTGTCAACACGCATTGGAACATCGTGATGGATCTATGGTCTAATGATGGCCTTCTCTCCTATGAAGAGGTAAGAGAGGACGCCTGTGCTCAGCGGAGGGGTCATAATAGACTGTTAGTTATCTTTTTTCACCTTTTACTTCTGCTTTGGATTGAACCAACGTGTATCACGTATTTCACGACTAAGCCACCATTGTCTTTGTAATAATCAATTCAAATGAAAATTTCTATCATACAGAGAATAAATCTATTTGGTGTCAAAATCAAATTAATGAAACGACAGCTTTGGCGCGAGTTCATTTAAACACGGGAAGACAAATTCCATTAGCATTATTTATTCTCACCTCCAATTAATTTCAACTCGGGAGTCAAGTGTAATTTGGGAAAAATTAATGACTTGACTGCGAAGGTATTTGCTTGGGGTGTTTTTATTATCAAGTGTTTGGCTGTATTAAGAAATTCATTCAGAGACAATTAGTTTGTTATTATCAGAACATTACGATCTTTTGTAAAACTATAATCTTTGAGACTAAAATTTGGGTTATGGAACAAGATAACAGTAAAAAAATTAAAAGTGCGTGTGTACAAATTACACATGTCAGAAGTGAAACTTCTTTTGCACACAAATTTTTAAGTCTTGTTTATATTTATACAAATCTAATACTTTAGATTTCCGAGACTTAGAAGAGATGATGGAGAAAAATGAAGATATGTTACGAATTTAATTGATATTGAAATGTTACAAGTGTCGAATATTAATACAAATAATTTATTGAAACCTCAAATGACGTATTGTAAATAAAAATGCCGCGTGTTTTTGTTAATATTAGAAATTATTAATTAAAGCTGGCAATGCTGTAAAGGTGTGTATATGGGGAGTTGTCCACGTGGCGGAACATGTTACTCGCCAACTTCCAGATAAATCACCTCCACGGGAGTCCTGGTATCTCGGTGGAAGACGACGTTTCTGACGTACCACGTATCTCCTGCTACCATTCGCATGCACTTGTTCTGCTTGTCTTCATTGTAAAACATTACGTGAGGTTTTAATAGATGTCGCTGTACATTTTTTCGCATAATAAGTTGAATTATGAAGTAATATTTGAAAACCTGTATATATGTAACATCAAGTGCCGATTTTTTTTTGGCTTGACGGTGCTCTCACCTGATGGTGAGCATATATCATACAGTCTAGGATGGAAGCGCGCTAATCTGGAAAGAGGCGACATACCCTTACACACACTTACAGTTTCTACACAGCAACGTAACAGAACACAAATCGCTTTGTTTTGGCGGTACGTTTTTGGCTGGTAGGTGTTACGGCTGTTAGGGTGCTAGTTAACCACCCACGGCCGCAGATTGAGAAACCAAGGTATGCGAAGAGGTTGATTCTGTATAGTGTTGTACCATATTCCCTTTGTCGTTGAAAGTTGTTTAAAATACTGTGACCATTTATTAAAAAAATCGTTTTTATATATATCCATTGGACATGTATCCATTCGAACAAGGAGATCTGACTGGCTTCCCCGCTGTATTGAATATAATGTATCTATATTTATAATTTTAATTGTTTAATTTTAATTGGATCTTTAGTTTAATTGTTATATATTTAATATTAACATAGTATGTAAGATAATTGTAACTAACACTATATGGACAAAATAGTCCGAAATAAATAATTATTATTTTACTACTTTTACACTCACGCCCGTTGACCAAAGAATATATATATTTATTATTAAATAAAAATAAATTTATAATAATTACTTGTATACATAAATATGAAATAATACATATATCTACATAAACAATTACATAAATACATATAACGGGTGGAGGATACACCCCGGCAGGGAGACCAAACGGCCGGGGGTCAGTTATTATTATTATTATTATATATGCCTAAAATTTCTGAACAGTCAGGTGTAATGAATGTATTGGCTCCTGTAAGTATTGTTTTTTTTTTTGCTATAAGATCAACCTCTTCGTTTCCCGCTAAACCAACATGTGAGGGAACCCATTGCAACCTTAAAGACAAATCATAGCTAGTAAACTGAGATACTTTCCTAATAATGCTGCAAGCTATCAGTAGACCTCTTTTACCAAAGGCGCATCGAGCTAGATGTTGTAAGGCAATTTTGCTGCCTGTTAATATAACACACTTTTCAAACTTCTGATTAAAAACATATGATATTGCCTCCGAGATTGCAAAGAGTTCAACCGTCATAATAGTATTATCAGAGGAAATTTTAAAACTTTCTTTTACTCTACGACTAGAATCATAAAAAGCTGCTACAATACCATTATTTGTTTTAGATCCATCTGTATATATTTTACACCAGTCGTCATACTTATTATCCAACATATTTATTGTATTATATTTAAAAACATCCTTATTATTATACCTTTTGGAAACTGTTATATCATCAATTTCTGTATCTATATAATCAACATTTATTCTTGATGTCCACGTTGGTAAGATAAACATTTAATATTAGTTATTTGCCACTGTAACTCTCGTCAAAATCGAATCGAATTTTAATTTGAAAAAGATATATCCGGTGAAGAAGAGCTGATTCTACGAAAAATATTAGGTAATGTAATTATAAATATTTGAATAATATGTATGAATTAGCGAATGCTTTATTGTGACTCACCGTGTCATATGTTACACGCTTGGAATTTCTTGTTCTAATAAAAAAATAAAAACGACTAAACTGTCTACTCCTAAATAGTCCTGTTCTTTACTCGTAGCAATATCTTCGTTTTGCAGGAATCCTCCGTAATTACAGTTCAGAAAGAAACTTTCACATGAAGTATTCACACTTGTATTTTACCATATGACTAAGAGAAACTTTAATGAACCAAACAAGAAATAGAAATATTTAGGGTGTAGTTTTTAACTAAATTATGAGGGAAAATAAAAATATACAGATGTAATTGAAATAAAGGTAAGAGGTAGTTAAATAATAGTACATTTAAAATATAATCGTATACATTATGGGGTACAATATGTACTTTAAAGTGAATAGTTTTAAACATTTAAATATCTCCGTCTTGCATTATCTACATCATGTTACTTATGTTATTTTTTTTTGTTTCTTTTATTTCATTCCTATGAAACAAAAATACAACTTGGAGGCCTCTATGACTTGGTTTGAGAAGTGGTTCTTGCAAAAACAGTTATAGACTTTAAAACTACGCTGTATAGTTATAAAGTCTATAACTATTTTTGCCCTAGACAGTTTTCATTAAAAAGGCAATAATACAGATATATAAATATTTATAGAGCTCTAAACTCACTTACTCGTCAAGTGGTTTTCAAATTATACTGATTGATAACGATTGGATTTAAAAAATGCAAAAAACTTTAGAGACCGCCCGGAAGTAAAGATTTCCCTGGATACTGTTGAAGAATTTATATTATAAATAACAGAAATGATGGGATTTTAATTCAGTTACATATATGTGTTGTATCATTGTAAAAGTAAAGTATCGTTATTGAAAATTTCATGTTGGATCGAATAACTATTGAGCTTCTTGCTGGTATCTTCTGTATAAAACGGACTTACTTGAACCATCTAAAAAGGACAGCCTCGGGAATTGAAGAAAAACTAGTTTTATTTTCATTGGAAACAAGTGTCACCACAGGATACAGCTAGTAGCTTATACTTTTGGTCTTTTCTACGCAGGATTTAAATTTTATTCTTAAAGACGTATATACCTTTTAAACGATAAATAACCATATTATTTTGTAAAGTCAAATTATTTTGCTCATTTTCTAAATGAAGAGTTCATTTAGAAAATTGAATTTACCCCTTTTTGTTTGTAAGACGTTTTTGTTGAGATTAGTATGTTAAATATGTTATTTATAATTCCGCTATAATGAAAAATAACTTAATAGATAGATTAAAAGATGTGAGTCAAGTAAATTAACATTTATCTTATTTGAAAAGGTTTTACAAGTGAGATCATTTAACGTTATTGTTTTTATTAAGTGTTTCATTATTTTTACAATCAATGAAAGTTATTTATATAAATGAATACTTTATTGTAAATAGATTCACAGTCAGTTACATCAACTCAACTATAGGAATTTCAAAAAAAACTAAATCTTATTACTACCTAGTATTAAAAAAAAAATTAAAAGTAATTCTAAACGTGATATATGTTTAATGTATTAGTGACGTATTGCGTACGACCTTACCATCGTAACGATTGTCAGTGTTATAACTTGGTATCTAAGACGTAACCTGTATTTTTAGTTATTTACAACTGTACATTTATTAAAGACTTAAAAACTTAAGTAAAATTAACGGTACGTTATTAAATGTGTAAAGAATTACATTACTAAATTAAGAACTACAGAAAAATGAAAAAAATATATAGTACAAGTCAATACAATAATTATTATTTTATTAAACTAAACCTTATGTGTTAGTATTAGGTTAGATAGTTATTAGGATAAAAACATATTACAAAAAGTAGTATAGTAATAAATTATTAAATAATCAGGGATTCTTCACAATCAAAAAATGTGAAGTACTCACCAACTCACGCCGGTGGGACCATCAAGATCAATCAGAGTAATTGTGGAGTCCGGGTTCTGCTACTGCCGTCACGTCGTCAACACCGTCATCTGCCACTACACCTAGTGGTGGTGACAGCAGGAGCTCCCGAGGCAGGAGACGCCCAGTGCTTTCAGATCTAGGATACTAGCTGGCAATGCTGTGAAGGCGTGTCAACGGGGCGTTATCCGCATAGCGGAACATGCTCTTTCCCAACTACCTGACGAACGCCTTCACGGTGGGCGTCCTGGAAATTATTAAACTAGCATTTTATACTTAACTGCATACATAGAAGATATTGATATCCTAAATTGAAAAATATAAAGTAATAAACCAAATTTGGATTTATTTCCATAATCTAAATATGTTTTGATTAACATTTTTCGACTCACTGCAACTATAAACTCTGTGTATAATTCTTGACATTCTCGAACCAGACAATTTTCAGAAGTATTATTTTTCGATGTTTTCGCAATTCAATATGTGATAGTATTCATTAAAATTATGGATGATAGGGTATATAAAATCATTCTAGTAATGGACTACAATCAAAGTTAAAAAAGATCATAAATGGTAAATAATTAAATGAAGCGTATTGCGATTATTGACGACCTCGTTGGCGCAATGGAGCGAGTACTCGTCTTGCTAGCAGAGATTCTAGGTTCTATTACCGCTAGGGCATTTTTAGGAAGTTTCAATTTCTAAATTGACCAAGTCTGTATTAATAGAAAGGTTTGGGTGTGATTGGCTACCACCTTACCAGCATCGATGTAATGCCAGGAAAAAAGTTCGCCTTCCTGTACAATGCTTTCTAGGAATCCGTAAGCGCTTGACTGTGATTACACCTGATGGCAAGGGATTATACAATTATAGATGGAAGCGTGCTAACTTGGTAAGATGTAATTTACCTCTAATGGTCTCTAGACAACATCGTGTCTGTCTTCGCTGGGTCGAGGGTATCTATCAAATTATCCGTGTCAATTACTGGTTGACGTAACGTGAAAGTAGATTGTCCATATCGACTACTTGTTGACGTGATACCATAGTTAACTACATAGTATGAATATTTGTTTTTTCACTGTCTCAAAGTTTAGCCCAACATGACGCTTCACTAGCGTCTTAATTTAATAAATAAAAGATAACATTTGGTCGTCCTTTTCGACCCACGGGGTAATTGACGCAAAAAAGTCTGTGCGGGGATGGGGCAAGCAACGATTATTTCCGTTTACAAGCGCGAACAAATTACTTGGTTAACTAAAAACACGGCTAAAGTCTTCCACCAGACTAGAGTCAGTCAAATTTGAAGATACGACTTCTTATATTTGCCATCCCGAGAATGGAACTCACAACCTCTACCTGTGAAACAAGTATAAGCATTATCTAAGATTGTGTCATCGCCATTAAGTGAAATTGTAGTCATATCTGTCAGCAATAAATAAATAAAAATATTTATCTTTAAGACTTAAATTGAATCTAGCTTCATCCTAGACTAATATAAAACGTGACAATTGCATTAATGAAACGCAAAATTATCGAGTGTCCTTGTTCTAAAAAGAACCAATTTGAATTTACCAAGTTCGTTAATAAAGCTTGCTGGTAAACCAAATATTCTCCTTACTTGTTCCTGTTTGTGTGTCCAGTTTGTGAGTCCAGTTTATTTGATTATTATAGGTAGGGTACGACACCTAAACAAAACTCCAAATCGTGTTATCTCAACAAAGTCTAAGCACGACATTTTTAAAAGGTTTATATTTTCAGTTAGGTATTCAAAAACACAATTTATTAACCGACTTTAAAAAAAGGAGGAGGTTATCAATTCGTCTGTTTTTTTTTATATTCGTTACCTTATATCTTCCGACTGGGTCGACCGATATTGATTTATTTTAAAATAAAAGGTGGTGTTTGTCATAGGGTCCCATTTTTTTTAATTTAATTCTGATGATGGCATCCATGAGAAAATCGGATAAGTGCTAAATTTCTGACTGCCTCATTGGTCTAGTGGTTAGCATGTTCGGCCACAGACATGAGGTCCTGGGTTCGAGTCCCGGGTCAGGCCAATTCAAAAACCAATATTGAGTATTCTGTTACGATTTTCTCAATATTTGCCTGAAGTTGGGAAGTTGGCGGTGTGATCCAACCCCGTGCCTCGGAGAGCACGTTAAGCCGCCGGTCCTGCGCCTGATCTCTCTTCGATTGTGTCAGATTTTCCGTCACATCAGTCTATGAGAGTGAAGGAATATAGAGTGCACTTGTGTACTATGCCTGCCAACCTGCAATGGAGCAGCGTGGTGGGTCTATGCTCTAATAACCCTCTCTCGTATGAGTGAGGAGGCCTGTGCCCAGCAGTGGGACGTTAATGGGCTGCTACTTACTTATGTGCGCGACAAATGGACGAATAACACAGGATCACGCTAACCGATTTCAATAATTCTTTTTTTATTGGAATGTATNCTAGACTAATATAAAACGTGACAATTGCATTAATGAAACGCAAAATTATCGAGTGTCCTTGTTCTAAAAAGAACCAATTTGAATTTACCAAGTTCGTTAATAAAGCTTGCTGGTAAACCAAATATTCTCCTTACTTGTTCCTGTTTGTGTGTCCAGTTTGTGAGTCCAGTTTATTTGATTATTATAGGTAGGGTACGACACCTAAACAAAACTCCAAATCGTGTTATCTCAACAAAGTCTAAGCACGACATTTTTAAAAGGTTTATATTTTCAGTTAGGTATTCAAAAACACAATTTATTAACCGACTTCAAAAAAAGGAGGAGGTTATCAATTCGTCTGTATTTTTTTTTATATTTGTTACCTCATATCTTCCGACTGGGTGGACCGATATTGATTTATTTTAAAATAAGAGGTGGTGCTTTTCATAGGGTCCCATTTTTTTAAAATTTAATTCTGATGATGGCATCCATGAGAAAATCAGATAAGTGCTAAATTTGCATCAAGCATGTGCGCGACAAATGGACGAATAACTCAAGATCACGCTAACCGATTTCGATAATTCTTTTTTTATTGGAATGTATATACTTCAACGGTTCTTTTATGTTAGTTTGGGTAGGTTCTGGTGATAGATTCCATGACAAAATGACGGAAGTCTTCAATTCTTAGGAACAAATTAACGATACTCAGCAGAATCTTTTATAAGTTATCCGGATATTTGAGTCATCTACCGTAACATCGGTATGGTCAATCGTCCAATCAAATTGTCGTAGTTAAATATGAAGATCAATGGAACTCCTTAACAGCTTACAGTAAGGGTGCGATTTATGGCAAAATATATAACTGTCTATAATCAAATGGCAATGACCTTACGTTTGTTGCTTCAATGCAATATTATAAGGTGTATTACGTGCGAAGCCGTGGAAGCAGAGTCAAGGGGGGGGGGGGAGGGAAGATAAGGAAACTTTTACGTATTAGTGTTGCGCTCGATTACCATATAAAATACTGGTGATAGCAGTGTGGAAAAATAACTGACCTGTAACGTATAAAGTTGCGGGTTCGATCCCCGGGTGTGGCGATATCAATGTAAATTTCACTTTGCAAAGTTGTTTTATTTAAACGGTGTGGTCTCATTTGAGTAACACGTTGTACACATATTCAGACAAATTTGTTAGTGTACTTCAGATTCACTAAAATCATAATATTAATAAAAATTTCCCAAAAAAGCAAGCGCCTTCATAACAAACTGTCAGAAATATTAATATGCTCTAAAAAGTAAAACAACAATTGCGTATTCTTTTTTAGAGTTCTTCGTATTCTTATATTTGGAGTCGGTGGCCCTTTTTTGCGTCGATTGCCCCGCGGCTTAATGATGCTAAAATGGCTCTTGGGACTTAAATGTTCATGAAAGATTACCAAATGTTATGATTTTATGTTTAGTAATAGTTAAACTATACAATATTATCTTTTCTTCATTAAATTAAGACTTTGTTGAAGCGTCACGTTGGGCTAAACTTTGAGATTGTGAAAAAAGTCCGTCTTGTATTTATAGGCAGATATCTTAAAAATTAAAACTTACCTCAAGGGTTTTCACTGTTATTCGCGTCACTTATATAATCAACAACAGAAATAATAACTAATAAACACTCACAGTTTATAAAATACCACAAAAAATCTTAACAACCTTCAACGCAACACCCGCACCGTTAGCAACGGTCACTTTGTAACCGATTTATTTTTTGTTTTTTTCATATCTGGTAGTATCTTTACGCATAATTTGTTTCTGCAGTCACCGAGACGCGCAATCGTACAAAGAATTAGTTATATTTCTGATTGCACGTCGAGATAGAACTATCGTATCATGTCAATCGGTAGTTGGGGACAATTTAACGTTTGTTTACATTTTCATCGAACTTTCGACTTCGTTGTGATGGAAAATTGTATTCGTACCACGGGACGAATACGAATATAATCCACGCCTTCGGCAATTATCACGCGGGCGGCGACGTCATACTTTCGGCTCGAGGTGCGTACTATACTCATTTCTCAGTACATTATATTTTGCCTATGTCAATTTTAATGTTAACAAGCACACCAATGTAAAAAGAGTAGTGTATACAGCACTATTATTTCGTACTTTCAATGAAATAGCTCATAGTTCCGAGTTGCCTTAACCAAACATAAACGCGTGTTGATAGGTGACCGCATGTGGTATTTCAAACGACTACGACCTCGTTTTAATTTGATCTGTGACTGCGGTAAGAGAATCATGTAGAGCAGCTATTTCAATAACACGAAACAACACAAAATTTTACTTTAAAGTATAAAATGTTTATAATATAGATCACAGTGTCATGGAAACAACTCTTGTTAATAACAAGTTACTTATAAGAAATATATTTGTTGTTATAAATAATAATAAATAAATAAATCTTTATTTCAGGCATAAACCCATATTATTTGTTAGTAACAAACTTCACTTAACCTTTGTTAGTACTTAGGCATATAAACTTAATCAAAAACCTATTACTTACTAGGGACGCCTCATCATGCTAATGTGTTCACCACTCCAGCTCATCCAGAATGGGCTGTCCCACCTGCTCCCTGGTGTAAAGAACTGAATGTGTTAGAACTAGCCACTAGCTTACTCATCATTGGATGCAGCCTGCTTGCGCATAATGGCGTAAAAGTTGTCTAAGTGAGCATCCGCAAACGCGCCCACCCCCACGCACTGTACCATCGTGGCTTCCTTAACACTGCCCTCAGGATGTTTACTGCCCTCGGAACATTCACTACCCTCAGGACATTAATACATATATCTCTTAGAATTATAACATAAACATTTCCGTATTTTTTTCCGCTTCCGCTCCGACTTGACAAAATCACCACAGACTAATCGATTTTGTTCCACAGGCTAAAAATTTTTCTGTTACAAGTATAAAATCATGACATTCGTCCATCCTAGACAACAATGGTTCCTGTAGTCTCATTTACCCACTCACTTCAACCGATGGATGTTCAGTGCTGCACAAAAGTCTTACCTGATGATGCCCACTGTAACCGATCTTGTGCCGCCTACCTTCAGCGGCTACCAGGAAACCATCCTTATATAATCGGTCCGTCTTGTGGGGGATCTGCCTACACTACGTCGTCCGTTTCGGGGTCGCCATTCCAGCATCCCTATGTACACCGCCTATTGCCATTTCAGCTTAGTGATTCTCAGAGCTATGACAATGACTTTGGTTCTTCTACGGATCTGCTCATTTCTGATATGATCGCGTAGAGGAACTCCAAGCAAATCTCTTTCCATCGCACGCTATGTGACTGAGATTTCGAATGAGGTTCATAATCAGCGACCACGTTTACATTCCGTAGGTGATCACAGCCAACACGCACTGTTCGAAGACTTTAGTCTTCTCTCAATAGTTGGACGAAAAAATTTACGATATAAATAAGTTTGCTATACGATGTTTAATTACTCTATCTCATATATTACCAAAGCAAACATTATACCAAAATAAACCTTAGGGCAAATATCGATATTTGTTTCTTGACTCACATAATATACCTATTTATGTATATGAAAAATAAAAATTGTTCCTGAGTATGTCACAAACTAGCTTTCTTAGAAAAGCTTATTCTTTTCTATATTGCTGACAGGCTAGCTCTTAAATGTGAACTCACTAAGTGATAATACAGTCTAAGATGCAATCGCGCTAATCTGGTAAGAGGCGGTATACCTCTTACGGTTTCTACACAGCATCGTACCGAAACACAAGTTTGTTTGGCAGTACGTCCTTACTGGTAGGGTTGTAACCAGCTGCGGCTGAAGCTACCAGTCCAGGCTCAAACAAATTAGAAAATACAATTTTCTAAATTCGCCCTACCGGGTATCGAACCCGGGACCTCGTCTAGCAATGTGGGTTCGCGCAGCATAATGCCAGCGAGGCCGTCATGTCATTAGGAGATCTTCACATCTCTTCGACCGAAGTGATCCAAATAGGTTTTGAAAAAAAGTCAATAATCTAAAGATGACCACTGAACTTTTTTACTCACTCACAACGAGATCTTTGAATGATATTAGTCTTTGAGGTGTAATTTAGTAAACTGGTAGACTCCACGCGCAATGTCACTAAGAACGGATTTCCCCATATACCCACGGGATCGGAATTTACGCGGGGAACAGCTGAAAAATAAAAATATGTTATTGCGTTACTTAAATATGATAATTTATAATTAAGAATAAAATAAACTAGCAGAGGGATTCTAACTTTCACAGCAGAAAAATTTGCGCTTGGCTTTGATCTCACCTCACGGGCTTCCCGGTCTTAGATGGAAACCAGTTAACTTGGTAAGAGGTAATTTACCTCTTATAGTTTCTATATAACATCGTACGGAAATCCAATTTTTTTGCTAACAGGCGCACAGTTACTGGTAGGCTAGTAAATAACTTCTACTCGTCCAAATTAGAAAATTCACTTTCCAACAATTGGCCCGGAATCGAGTTCTTATATAACATTATGCTGATTTTTTTCTAAATCTACAACTCCTAGTAATTCCGCTTCTACATATTCCCGAAATGGTCGTTCAGAGCGACCTGTACAGTTACGCACAGGGCTTTCATAAGTCAAAGCTATGATACTCTATTTATACAGAAATCATGGGACAGTGAGCGAAAAATGTAGGTCTGTAAACCTTTTTAGGCTTTTTCTGTGTATTAAGTTATAAAAGTTAACTTGAATTTTGCCATTCATTCTGTATTTGTACAAAAGATTTGTATATTTGAATGTTTGTAATATATATATTACAAACGTCTTCGTTTAGTTATCGTCTTTATGCTGTTTTTTTTATACTTCATAGGTGCCGGTGTTATGTCTGAAGTCATCTATATCCTAGTAGGTAGTCTACATATATCAGAAGAGGTTTCCTATGGAGACCCTGGTCCGATTAAATACGTGCGGAGGGCTTTCGAGGGGGTTTTAATGTGTGGAAACTAAACATGCCCTGAACTCCAAGAAGCTGGGTATTTTAAGAAGACCCCATCCCTATGACATAGGTGAGGTAAGTAGAAGCCTATTTACGTTCTAATGCTGGGCACAGACCTCATCACTCATAGGAGAGAGGCTTTAGAGCATTGACCGACCACTCTGCTCCACTGCGGGTTGGCAAGCTCTGTATACTCCAAAATGACTCCCGCGTTTTGCAGGATTCCTCACGATGCTTTTCGTCACCGATAAATACAATGATGAACGTAAATATGTATTCTATCTTCATATATATTCATGTACCACTGTATATGTAGCGTATTTTCTATTCTTACCGCCTACCTTAACCTTCTTAACTAAGTCTCCTTTTTTAAGATTGTCTGAAAGAAATCACTTTTAAACTATTTTTATCCATCTCTAATTTAAATTGTTTACGTCTTCTTTTAATTTGAAAGTATGATTTAAATTAAAGAGGCCGTTTTTTAACTTTTAAAGCTGTGCAGCCAGTAGTGTAGTTTCCATTTCATCATACTTCTGCCAATCCTGTCATGTCCATACTTTTTTTTAGTAAAGTGCTTAACAGTGGTTTAATCTTTATTTTACCATACAATACAAAATACTTTATTGCACAAATTAAGATATAACATGTAAAAGAAACACTTGGAAACATTCATGTACAATGGCGGCCTTATCGCTTAACATGCCTTTGTTTTAATGATTTATTCCCAAATGTTAAATGTGTGGTGTCAAATTATTGTCAGCAGACAGCCGCGGCCGAAGTCATTCAGTACTAACCTAGGCTATTGAATCTCGTCTCCTTCTACGTAAGATTATACTTACGCAATTCGGTCGAAGATGATTTTAACTTCAATGCCGGTATTTGTTTATCTTATTTATAAATAATATCTTCCGATGTCGTAAAAGTTTCGTCGTTTATTAAAAAACGAAGTCCACTGGATCGTAAATTCTGTATTTAAAACTACTTACCACTTAGAAAACCTTATTCTTGGATAAGATTTTCTAATAAAGTTAATTATTATTTGCCTTTCAAATATTCTTTCGGAAATAGCAAAAAATAAATATCGAGCTTGAGTTATGAAAAAACGTTAAGTTTCTAAACGAGATTGCGGCTTTACAAAGGTTTTAAAACTTTTTATGTAATTGTAATAAAAAAATAAAGTCAAACCTTATATTTTCTTTGACAGTCTTTCCGCATATTAATAAACCTAACTACTTAAACTATATTCATGTTTATTTGGGATATTTTATTGATTAATGTTCAATTCTTCTATACAATTGAAATGTGAGGAGTAACAAAGTTGTTTAGAAATCTCTGTTTATGACTGTTTTACATAAATAAAAATTTTAACAAAAAAAGCCGTCTTCAAAACAATTTACAAATAAATTAATATGCTCTAAAAAGTAAGAAATAATTGCGTATTCTTTTATATGGTTCTTCGTATCGGCTGACACCGACTCCAAATATAAGAATACGAAGAACACTATAAAAGAATACGCAATTATTTCTTACTTTTTACATACATACATACATACATAGCATCACGCCTCATTCCCATAGGGGTAGGCAGAGACAACATCCTTCCACTTGCCACGATCCTTGCATATCTCCTTCGCTTCTTTCATTCTCATTAAACCTTTCATACAAGTTCGTCGGTTTAGAGTACTCTTGACCTGGCCGTTATTTAAAATGTCCTGGATTTGGTCCAGGAACGTTCGCCTTGGTCTTCCCCTTCCAACTTTCGCATTCACTCTTGACTCATAAATCCTTTTTGTCAGTCTCCTTTCATTCATTCTCTCTACATGCCCAAACCATCTAAGCATACCTTTCTCAATTTTAGTCACTACGTCTTCTTTTATACCACAACGTTCTCTTATCACACTATTTCTCACTCTGTCACTCAGTTTTAATCCACTCATGCTTCTCAACGCTCTCATCTCTACCGCATTTATTTTACTTTTGTGATTCTTCTGCCATACCCAACTTTCACTACCATACATAAGTGTTGGCACCAACACTCCAGCATGCACTGCCAGTCTAGCCCTTTGAGACACCATCTGGCTATTCATAAAAGCATGCAGAGCACCATTTACCATATTCCCTGCATTCACTCTCCTTTCGATATCACTTTCACATGTTCCATCTTTTGTAAATTTAGATCCCAAGTATACAAATTCTTTCACCTCTTCCACTTGTTCCCCATCTATCAAAATATTGCCATTCATCATAGATTCATCTCGTTCAAAAAGCATAACTTTCGTTTTGTTTACATTCACTTTCATTCCTTTCCCTTTCAAAGCTTCATTCATAATATTTAGCATCTCCTGAAGCTCGTTAGCGGATGACGCAAGTATTACTTGATCATCAGCGTAGAGTAAACATTTGATGAGTAATTCATTCATTCTTATCTTACTTTTTATAGCATATTAATATATTTGTAAATTGTTTTGAAGGCGGTTCTTTTTTTGTTTAAATTTTTATTTATTTTGTTTGATTTTTAGTGAATCGGAAGTAAACTAACAAATTTGTCTCAATATGTGTACACCCAAAAACATGTCGCTCATATGAGATAACAACGTTTAAATAAAACAACTTTATAAAGTTAAATTTACATTAATATCGCCATACCCGGGATCGAACCTGCAACCTTATATGTTACAGATCCGTTATTTTGCCACCCCGAAATGTGAAACATTGCATTTTTTATATAAATATTGTTTTATATAAATTACCAATAATTGTAAAAAAAATCTATACTTGTGTTCACAATTAATTGTACATTTAAAAATAACATCTTCAAATTAAGAATTACAATCGAAGGTTCCAGTGTTATTTGTAAATATATTTTAAATATTAAATTATAAGAATTTAATTGTAATTAAATGTAACAATTTTCTAAAATTGCCATGTCAAACAGTATTAGTTATGTATTTATTCATTTTCTTATAAAAATAAACTCTGCTGTTATATGATCTATAAAAAAAAGTAGACTGTTAAGATCACAAGGTTAATAACTAAATACTAATTAATGTAAATTTATTTGAACCTTGCTTATACGTCTATAAAGTTATTTTTTAAATAACAAAAATATCTAATCCTGCTATTTTATATGTTATTTTTAAAATAAATAATATTTTGTTTTTTGAAAATATACTTTAAAATTTATGGAACAAGAACTAATTTCCTTTACGCTAATTTATATCATATTATTAACCTCGTCGCTTCACTATGTTGGCTGTCAGTTGTCACAGTTACAATACATACGATTACTGTTTGTGATTATTGTTTTTTAACTATTGTTATTATGGAGAATTATGAAAATATTTACAAATCAATTTGCCGTTTGTGTTTATGCTATAGAGATAGAAAAAACATGGTTTCATTAATTGATAATAGTAGCCAAGACGGCCTGAGTCCTTATGCAAAAGCTGTCTTAACCTTTGCTCAAATAAGTTTAAAAAAAGAAGATTCCTTTCCTAGCAATATGTGCTTGAGCTGTTTGAATTCATTAAAATACGCGATTCATTTTAAATTAATCACCGAATCAAGTGATAACTGCTTGAAACGATTGGAAAATTTATTTAATGATAGTGATATTTTAAAAGAAAAAGTCATCGAATATACCATGTTTAAATTTTATTTTCCTAATGAATGTAACAAATCAAATCAGAGTTTTTGCAAAAAAACGGGAAATTTATCTAATAAACTCACTAAATTCAATCATAACTTAATTGCCAAGGAAGAGGAGGAAGATTTATTAATAGGTAATAATATAGATGATAATATTTATGATATACCAATGCTAGAATCAAATTCTGAACGAAGAGTTAAAAATAAATTAATATATAATAATGATGATGATCATTATGATGTATCAATGCCAGAATCTGATCCTGAACAAAATGAAAATCCTAATATCATATTGGATAAAATCGAGAACCTAATTGGTACAAATATATGTGAAGCTACACCTTTGCCAAAAATCTTTAAAAGAAAAAAGAGGTATTTAAAGAGAAGAAATCGTGCTGACAGCAAATGTTATAAATTGACACACCAACAAAGGTTGCGACAAAGAAATCAAATTAAAGTAAAGAGTTTGGTTTGCAGTGTTTGTAGTAAAATATTGGCTAATCAGTTAACATATGACCATCATATGCAAAGGCATAATGGATGCAGGTAATCTTAATTTATTATTGATAGGTGCTCTTGCCCATGTTTATTGTGTTATTTATTGTACACAAAGTCATTTCGTATTCAATAACATCTTACACTCTTTTCTGTTTTGAATTAGTGTGAACCTAAAAATAAGTGACAAAGAAGACCTGCTTTTATCTAAGTAACAAATAAATGTATATATAAATTCCTGTACAAATATAATTGTAATGTCAATATATATTTATACATATAAATATTATTTTATTATTTACTAACTCCATGGAGTACTGTTATAGAAGTTGCCAAATTTCAACAGATGTACATTTTACAACAACAAACAAAGTTATCAACTGTAAGGATATATAATTCTTTTTTTTCTGACAAGTTGCTTGCACTTGATTATGATATCGCCTGATAGGGATGATGCATCCTAAAATGGAAACCTGCTAACATGATCAGAGGTATTTTATCTCTTATGGTTTCTACACAGCATTGTACTTGAATAAAAGCTTTTTGTTTGGCGACACATTTTTCTAATAGGGTGGTAACTAGCCACAGGTGAAACCTCCCGCTGATCCAAACTAGAAAGACAAATAAGAAAATACATACATACATAGCATCACACCCATAGGGGTAGGCAGAGACAACATCCTTCCACTTGCTATCTCCTTCACTTCTTTCATTCTCATTAAACCTTTCATACAAAAAAATATAATTTCCTATATTTGCTAATGAAGTGAATACTTGTGCCATTGCCAGAATCAAATTGGCACAAGTATTCATTCGCAATCAAAAATTAGTCTAAGTTAAGAAGTACCTAAACTCTTATTAAAATCATGATGAAATATACAATTTTAAATGAAAAGGTTTTTATATAGAAGAGAATATTGTGTGTATAGGACTTGTGGTTGTATGCTGCCAAATCTTGATATATTAAGAAGCTACACTGAATACTGGTTTAGTAAAAGATGGAATGTCTTTTAAACATCACATAGGATTTTATATGTTGTGATGATTTATAATAGTAATGTACATATATATTTAATTTTTTAACAAAGCAATAATTATGTATTAGAACAAGTTTTCATTGATTTATTATCAAAACTAAAGGTAAAATTTAAAGAATGATATTAGCTGAATAAATGTGTAATATATCTAAAAGTGTTTTTCATAAACACACAGATTGGGGCTCATTATATATATATGAAATTTCTTGTATCACTAGAAATTGGTATTTAGCCAATATATACAGTGTTATTTACCGAAATTAGCCATATTATCTGTACTGCAAAAACTTTGAACCCCTATATGTTATGTTATGAGAAGGTTATGCTTAGATGGTTTGGGCACATATAGAGAATGAATGAAAGGAGACTGACAAAAAGGATTTATGAGTCAAAAGTGAATGGGAAAGTTGGAAGGGGAAGACCAAGGCGAACGTTTTATGTTTTATTTTAAATGGCCTGGACCAGATCCCGGACATTTAAAATAAAGGACAGGTCAAGCTTGCTGTAAACCGATGAACTTGTATGAAAGGTTTAATGAGAATGAAAGAAGCGAAGGAGGTATGCAAGGATTGTGGCAAGTGGAAGGACCTGGTTTCTGCCTATCCCTATAGGAATGAGGCGTGATGCTATATATGTTTTTGATTTCAAGAATTTAGAAAACATGTCCTTCTTCTAATAACAGACACACAAAGAATTTGTAATGATATATTTTATATAATAATTTCCTATCACTATGTGTGTCATCAGTTTACTACCCTAACTACTCAATCAATGATGATTTTTATCATCACACTGGATTTTTCCGTCTTTGTTCATAGGATAGGTTTCATTTTATTTTAAATCTGTTATCATCTTTTAAATGCACACAGAAACACCTAATGTTAATATAAATTTTAGAATGAAGACACATGTATTACTTCTTTAACAGGTATATCTGTGAACATTGCGGAAAAGGCTTTCCTGTTTTAACTGAACTCCAAGTACACCAAGTAACACGTCATGGTACAGGACCATATCACCAATGTTCACATTGTCCCTTCAAAGCACCTAGAAAGTTTGATTTAATTGAACATGAACGCATACATTCTGGTGAACGTCCCTACACGTGTGACAAATGTGGCTTGACCTTCCGTAGACGTGGAATATGGAGGAAGCACTTAATCTATCATACCGAGAAGAAAGTCCAATGTCCACAGTGTCCAAGGAAGTTCTTTCAGAGGAGTGAGATGTTAGCACATGCGAATAATATACACGATAGGGTGTATGTTTATTTATGTAGTAAATGTGGTGCTACATACGCAAAAACAGCGACAGTGAGACGACATATGACTGAACGACATGGTATCCCAAGAGAAATGCAGGGTAAAGTGATTAGAATTAACAAAGGGGCTAGTTATCAAGAGCAATAATAAAATATCTGTTGTTCAAAATGTTTATACATGTTTATTTGAATAAAATAATTGCATATTTATGGGTTAAATATTCTCTGCATCTTAAAGGGTCCCCTATATTCAACTCATTGTCATTTTATGAATGAATGAATTTTATTTTTCACAAAAAACAAGAATCTACTATTGTTAATAGGACTTAAACCTAACATAGGTAGTATGATTAATTTAACTTAAACTACAAGAGAAATGAAACTCAAGTATAGTTAGTTTGACTTAAACCTATGTTAGTACAGTTAATTTAATTAAAAACTAAATTTCATAGAAACAGTCTATCCAGGCTTCTGCAGACATTTATACATATAATTTATTTTTTATGAAAGAGATAATATTTTGACATTTCAGTAGGTTTTGTGCATTTGTTTGAATTATAAAATTTGCTTTTTACAATTTAAATTTGAGTTTATTTTCACAAAGACCATGAAGCCTAATAACAGAAGAATTTTATTTGCTACATATTTATTTAACGACTTAAAAGGCTCTATTTATATAATGTTAATTAATAATAAGTGGCTTATCTCATTTATTTATCCCAATGTTACATTTAGGATTACAAGTTGCGTAGGTTGTGATTATATTTTGATAAATCTGTCTTATGTTGTTTACTTTGTTTTTCAAGCAGTTTATTTCCCTTGCCCACGCCCTGTATAGAAAAATAATTTGATGCAACAAATTTAATCATTATTTATTTTTATTTAAACTTAGGTCTAATTGTAAGTCCGATAACTATGTGACTCACGATAACTAGTTTTAACTATACGAATAGTGGATTTGCAGACTTATTCTTACATCGACGCTTACTTTATGATTCCCTGGAAACATAAGCAGCAGTATGAAAAAATTTGGCGCCAATGTGGCCTATTTATGTGCAGCAACTAAGGCTGACAAAAGTTAATATTTCAGCTAGTAAGCGCGTTGGGGGCGTGTCTTTATTGTTCAATACAATCTTATTATTTACGATATATGTCCATCTTTCTATATATATATATATATATCTATCAAATTATATATAATTCTAATAAGAATTTTCTTATATAAATCTCATATGATTTTAAACGAAACTACAAAATAATTTACCAGAGACTATCTGTCGAATGGAAAAATCTTATACTTAGCAAAAGTCACAAACGCTAATCATAGGATGTTTTACGTCTAAAATTGATAAATATGGTTCATTCAGTTCAATTGCTTGCATTCTTGGCAAGACAGGATATCTTCGATATTTGTTTTTGGAATAGGTAAGCAATGATACTCGTAAAAAAAGAAACATAAAAGATCTGTCACACCTACAGTCCAACCCTTCATCGCGTATTATACCGATTTATTTTTACAAATATACTTAATTTTACTTCTCTCGTGTTGTTTAAAGCACATATCAAGATTTTTTCTATTAGAAATCTGACAAAGGGGCATAAGTGTATTTTATTTTGTTGATATATGCCGTCCCATAAAAAATAGGGCATAAAAAGCACACGAAAACTTATTTTTCCAGCTTTTTCTTGCGATTCGAGTTCTTGCACTAGTAAATAAAAGAAAATTGCTGCTTGAGACTCGACTAAGTTTTTATATAAATAAAGAAAAACATCTGTTCTCATCATCTGTTCGGACTATTCAAACAATTGAGAATCTTTTACGAACAGAGGGATAATATATTCAATAGAACGTCTATATGCTCTATTAAGCGTACTAAAATAGCGGTCATACTGCTGCGGCACATTTCTAAATACGCATTTCTCTTATTTATGAGCGAACCCAAACAGAAATTCGATATATTCAAATACGACGTTGAAATTTATGCTCTATTGTAAAACCTGATAAGGTAAAATACATTTAAAAAGTGTTTACGTTAACACTCAATAGCAATTTATTACATTAAAATGTTTTGCCAAGTAACTATCGTATTTTATCTATTGCTACGTGCTGTTGCTTTTATTACTGTTTTTATGATTGTTGGTTTACTTTTTTAAATTGTATTAAATGTTATGACAATCTATTATTTACTCATAAATGAAACAATTGTGAATGTTTCTATTTTCATTAACGCTCAGGTTCTAATAACTTGTAACTTGTCTTCTAGAAACATGTCTCATTTAAAAAAACTGAGAATTTGAAGGTTAGGCCCACCACGTTGCTTTATTGTGGGTTTTTATTTATTTTTTCACAAAAAAAGCACAATATGTATATTTTTAATATAATTAATGTAGATAACTCAATAAATTTATAATTTACGAGATATATAAAATCCGATCTGTCTAGTAAATTTAGCATTTAACTTTGTAAGTTTCAAGTAATTTAAATTTGCGCTACATAATATGAAAATAATTTTAAATTATATTAACATTTAAAGTTATATGAATGATCTTTTTACTGTGAGAATTAGTTTTAGTTTAATATGTTTGCGTTGAAATAAATTGAATGGGTTTTAAGGGATTCTGCAATTGCAAATTCAGAACGATCCAAATTATCTAAATATTTAAAGAATCTTCTACATTTTTACTCCAAACAAACCTTACACTACGTCATATGTCTTTACTTCAATAAATTTGTTCAAATTTGACTACAAATTTTTGTCTCTATTTTAATTTATACCCTGTTAAAAGCGGCGGCTTTATAAATTAAAAAAATATGTTAGCGCATTGGGGTTTTTCTTTGCAAATACGATTTTTCGAGCTTTACTGAAGTATATTAAAGTAATATGTACAGACCTCATTCCGACACACACACACACACACACACACACACACACACACACACACACACATCTATCTTTACTAACTTTTATCTCCCTCTCAATTTCCATTCGTCTCACCTGATCACACTTTTCATCACGCTTACTCACCAAGTCAAACGTGTTATAAAGAAGCTTTACTTCAATAAAGGTGCGAACTTTATCGTATAGATTAATTTAGCATGAGAATTCCAGAGTCAGGAAACTACTCGATCGTAAAATTTATTTCCTCGGTGGTTAAAACTTCTCGCATAGGTTCGTATGTTGGTTGTTAGTTTTAAGTGGCCATTGCTCATATTTATGACGGTTTGCTGTATTTTTCTTGTAAACTTTTAATTGCTTATTGATTTTTATGCATTCAGTGGAGAAGTTTTGCGAAGTTACTTGTATACTGGTGGAATTTCTTTTACTGCAATAATGCCCGTAATGTTAGGTAAGTAACAGAATATTTACTACTGAGACTTTAATCCTACCAATATAGAAGAATTTATATCTTTCTCCTTGTTACGCGTTTCTATATTAGACTATGATTGCCGCGATATACGATCTTGTGAGATCAGCAATCTAATTCGAAGAATAAAAATGTTATTTCTTTTATACATTGCTGACAGGATAGCGTTTGACTATAATATTACCTGATGGTAAGTAATAACTGTTTAAGATGGAAGCGCATTTAGAGAAAGAGCCCGTGGCAGCCAAACTTTCATTATTTAATAAAAGTTGAAAATTTGTGATTATGTGCCCTTGGTGCAGGTAATAGCCATCCCCAATAACATATCAAAAAATTTGGTTTTATAAAATAACGAATTTACACTGGAATTTTATGTCCCTTTACTACCTCTTAAATGCTAAACCTCAAACCTAAAGGAACCTCAACTTAGGTATCGTGAGTGGGGATAGCTCTTACCTGTACCAGAGGCACATATGCACAAATTTTCAGCTTTTATTAAATAACGAAAGTCTGGTTGCTACGGGCTCTTAGACCAATTAACTTTGCAAAGGGTGTCAGAACATCACTTCCGAAATCGAAGACAGACGATAGTTCTAATGACACTTTAGATGGTGAGTCGGAAAAAAACGGTCCTGATTCATCATAAAAACGTTTTATGAGCATTATTTACGCTCCATCATGTTAGTGCGAGTTGTTGAAACGATATATTCATAAAAAATACGTTACTTTTAGGGGTGTGCGAATATCGTTCGAATTGTGGGCTTATTCGAAATTCCACGAATAATTCGAAAATTTTCACGAATAAATGATATCTCAAGATTTTCAATCGTTTCTATTTAAATAATTTATATCGTGTATCGAAATATTCGACTTATGAATAATATTCTTTTCGTTTAAAAAATATTTAGGAATTTCTTGTAATTCGGCTGAAAGTGAAAGGTTATTTTACACTGCTGGCGATATTGTATCTGAGAAACGAACTTAGTTTTCACCGGATTCAGTATTGTATTTATTATTTTTAAACAAAAATTGGTAGCAAATTTCAAATTTTGTATTTTTTAGAATACTGTATTTGCTACGATATAATTTCTGTTATTTAATACTCTTTAAAATAAAATAAAAAACGATATACTTGTTCTTTTTGTGTAAATATATTTCATAGTTTGAATAAAATGTATATACTATATCGACTGTTAACTTTATATTTGAATATTGAACATAAGAAACTCTGAATTGCAAATACTCGAAAATTCAATAATAATTTAATAGTTTACAAATAATGAAGAAAAAATTTGAGTTACCATTCGGATTGGAACGAATAATTCGTAAGTTTGAATAATTCACATACCCCTGATTACTATAATATGATTATATAAAAAAAATATTAAAAACAGCGAACGTTTCAGCTCGGGTCGACGACCGGTCGTTGGTGCGTAAATAATACTAATCATCAAAGGCGTCACTAGTACTATCATCTGTCTGCATCTTTAGAAGCGTTCTCCTTACACCTTCTATAGAACATTGTACCGCAAAGAAAATTGCTTTACCATTGGGGCAGTACTTTGCTACTGGCGAAGCCTCCTAGTAGTCCAGCGCAATTTCCTGATGTTGTCTTATCTTTTATCGAACGTTATACCTCCGCTAGCCAAGCAAGTGCTCGCACCACTACACCAGAGAGGCCAGACTGGGGTATCAATCTATAGATATAAAAAACAAAAACTGTTTCTACCTGTCTCTTTTCGACCCTGACAGTGTCCCAGAAACAGATTTCATTAGAAAAGCAATGCGGAAACGGTTTTAGATTACTTGAATCGCGATAGACATGAAATTTAACTAAGTGCCTCCTTTCGCAATGTAGACGGTCAATAAGTACGGATTTCCATGGGATTAGGGACAACAAGGGAACGGAAAGTTCAGTATAAAATTTCTTGTCTTCGATGACATCAAAAACCAAATACATAGAACTTTTCTATTCATCTATACAATTAGAAAATGAAAAAAACAGGTATACTTTAGAAAATTATTGGACAAAAGTGATGCTAGGGTTAAATCAATTCGTTCTTAAATTATTTTAGTAATAAAGGAAGTAAAACCTAAAATCTGAATATCAATTTTAAGTGTCAAAGCAGTAAATGGTTTTACCGCTTTTCAATATCACGTTAAATCTCGCTCGTGAATATCACATTAAATGTGACAACTGTGACTATCAAAAAACTTTCTATTGACATTTCTTACGATCAATTGAGTTTTATCTATCAGCGTCCAATTTATAGAGATGGATAATCTCATCTGATATTTATCGTCGTGGTAACTTATAGTCATCTATTATTGGCCACATATTCCACCGGACATATCTACAGTATAGACTATTTAAGAAAAAGTATTTTCAGGTACATACTGTGGTTAAATATGTGCTTATATAATTTGTCTATATTACGACCCAATTATGATACCCCATTGGTAACTAAAATATAAAGAGGAAACATTTCGGTTTTGGTATGTATTTTTGTAATGTTTACACTACTACTGGATCGATTTCAAAACGTTTTTCACCATTAGAAAGCTGCGTTTTTACTGAGTGACATAGGCTATATTATTTAAAAAAATAATGATCCAGTAATCCAAGGGAGTAAAAAAATAAGTCATCGCGTGCAATGCGGAAATTGTTGATGATGGAACAAAAAATGTTCTACAGTATTATAGAACGTATTAATATTTACAAAAAAGTCCGCGATACCATATGTCCAACTACTGTAATTATGCCACTATAACTACTTTTTTATATTTTAAAAGTTAATAAAAGTGTAGACAATAATCAAACCATATTATTCATATTTCTGTAGTTAATCCTTATCCTATTAAATATGTTATTAAAGACCGTTTCAAAACCTGTAAAATACTTTTTGATTTATTAAAATCGGATAGTCCATTCAAAAGATATAACGAATTTTAAAATGTTAAAGTGAATACAATTGTAGCGACCCTTATAACTGGGCCTGCGACTGGTAAGTTAGCTCATATTCCAAGAATACCAATGATACTCACCGATATACTGTTTTTTTAATCAAGCTGAAGATTACTGGAGCGATTTAAAACAATTCTTTCATTTCCATTATCCTATTAAAGACCGTTTCAATATCTATACAATACTTTTCAAATTATTAAAATCGGGTATTCCAAAAGATATAACGAATTTTAAAATTTTAATGTAAACTGCCTCATTGGTTTAGTGGTTAGCATGTTCGACTACAGACAAGGTCCTGGGTTCGAGTCCCGGGTCGGGCCATTTAAAAAATCAATATTGAGTATTTTATTTAAGATTTTCTCAATATTTGCCCGAAGTTGGGAAGTTGGCGGTGTGATCCACCCACGTCGGTCCTGCGCCTGATTTCTCTGTTCGTGTCGGGTTCGCGTCACATCGGACTATGAGAGTGCACCTGTGTACTATGTCTGCCAATCCGCAGTGGAGCAGTGTGGTGGGTCTATGCTCTAAAAATCCTCGCTCCTCGGAGGCCTGTGCCCAGTAGTGGGACGTTAATGGGCTGCTATTTTTTTATTTTAAGTAAAATATAAAGAATAAAATGTATCCTGGGTCGAACTCTAATAATCTACGTCAAATATATAATAATAATAATTTCATTTATTTAGCAACATAGGCTCTCAATTACATACATAAGAATATTTCACAAATTTTTAGTAAATAACTTATACTATTAAATTACATATCATTAAGCAAACTAAATTAATTACAAATATTACTACTAAATTTAAAAGAATGTCATTATGAATACTATGTCAATATTTAACTATCTAAAGGTCCTTAAAAGAAACTAACTACTGGTATACATGCAATTTAATATATAATTTATATACCGGAGAATCGTACCTGTATAATGTATAGGAAAGTTCTGATACAATAAAGTATTACAAATAAATCTCTTCTCTAATATTAACATGAAAGTGTGAGTCATTAAACGTTACTGAAATAATTATAGAATATTTATGATATAATTAGGCACCGAATTAAAGATATACAAAACCCATGCTATATTTATCTTAAAAGAATATGGGGTAACATAGTAAAGGGCGCAATATGCAATAAATTGCACAGAACAATAATGAATTTACAGTTCATGCTCTGGCACAAATTAGTGAATTGCGTATTTAGAAACGTGCCGTTGTGAAGAAGGTCGTCATTTCCGTACGCCTTCAAATGAAATAGGGGACGTGATAATGAATTTACTTTGATTTAAAATTCTGTAATTGGTATTCCATAAACAAATAAAAAAGATTTAAATAACATTTAAATATATACCGAGGAAATTTCAAATAACATTTATAGCTTACCCAGTTACATTGTATGCTTGCGAAACATGCCATGAAAGATATGAGTTCGATAGGATGGATTTTAAGGTTATTGTGTCGTTATTTTAGATCTAGACAGTGGTTTCGACGAAATTAAAACCAAACAATTTTGAACAAGGCTAAGATGTTTTGCCAAGTATTTTCTACGCCAAACCTCGTGGCTTATGGATTCCTCAACAATATGCAGTAACATATTGCCATTTAAAATCAATAAAATTATTTTCTGACAGATTTGGTCGTCGCCAGTCGTGCCAGTCCAAATACCAGATGAAGCAATATCTGTAGTCAATCATGAATAGCTTTGAACATCTCACGATGAATTATGTAATTTATATTTATTACTTAACTGTGTAAAAGTAAATAAAAGAGACTTAAACTATTTAAATTAATGACATACAAAAGGCGGTCTTATCGCTTTGAAGCGATTTCTTCCAGATGTTCTTAAGACTTAGCTAAAAGTGTAAAGATAGACGGTAAGAGTAATAAATACTCTACATACATTCGTACATAAATATACAAATATGCGTAGATATGTAAAAATAGTCTTTATATAAGAGATATCAAGGTATCTATTGTCTCATCCCGATATTTCTGGAACCATAAGGCGTAGAGACTTGAAATTTGGTAAGATATTCCCTTTTGCCGAGCAGAGGTCAGCTAAGAACGGATTTCGCGAAATTCCACCCGTAAGGGGGTTGCGGGGCTGTTGATTAAAAAACCCAAATTTTCACATTAAAAAATTCAAACTTAACATTTACAAACTACATATTGTATGGTATGTAAAACTTGGTCAGAATTTTATTTTGTCATAATGGAAACAATCAAATCAAAAGTTGGAAATTCCACCCGCAAAGGGCAGCGCGGGTATGTTTCTTCTTTCTAAAACAATTTGCCTAAATTAATGAAAATTCTACCAAAAAACATTCCATGCAGACGAAGTCACGGGTTCAGCTAGTATCATATATATAGATACATATACGTCATGTTATTAAGATTTAAAACTTAAGAGCGATTTAAGAGTAAGTGAATGAGTGAGTTTAGTGGTCTAAAACCATCTTTCCATAAAAACTTCTAAGCGGCACATCAATTGAGTAATTTTAAACACTATAACGGATGTAGATAGAAAAAAAAGATCTTATATTTAGATGTGTTATTAAAAAACTACGTTTCGAACACTGTGCAGCAATTTTTTCATCCATCTATCGCATGTCGCATTACACTCAACTGAGGAGGGGACCCTCTTTAAATCATCAGTCCACCTTGTGGGGGGTCTGCCTACACTGCGCTGTCCAGTGCGGGATCGCCACTCCAGCACCTTCGGCCCCCAACGTCCATCGGTCCTTCGGACTATGTGCCCCGCCCATTGCCACTTCAGGTTCGCGATTCGTAGGACTATGTCGATAACTCTGGTTCTACTACGGATTTCTTCATTTATAATTCGATCACGTAGAGAAACTCCGAGCATAGCACTCTCCATCGCACGCTGAGTGACTCTGAGCTTCCGCATGAGGCCAATAGTCCGCGACCATGTCTTAGTCGCCGGTAGCCGCTGGAGCCAGGCGGCGCAAGATCGAGCCTTGTGTAGGTCATTACGTGAGACCTATGTCCAGCAGTGGACGTCCATCGGTTGAAGCGACTAGGAGGGGGAGTGATAGGCGCTCAACTGGCTTTGTTAACAGAGATCCCGGATTCGTCTCTCGGTAGAGTAAATTTAGGAAGTAGTAGGGAAAACCGTAAGAGGTTATCACGCCATCCATTTTAGATTGTATCATCATTTACCATCTCGTGAGATTACAAATAAGCGCTGACTTATCAGCAATAAAAAAAATCAAGTTCAACTTCTACATAAGCTAAGAGTAAACACAATATGTGTTAGGTACCTAAGTATTGTAATGTTGCACGCGTAGGCTTTTCGAAGTATAATATTTTATTATTCCTAATAATTGAAGGAAAATATTTTCGCTACCAGAGTACAATATAGGATTAGCAAAACGGTCAAAAGGCAACTTAAGCCACAAAATGATTACGTTGAAAAATGTAAGCCTGTGTTTTTCATTTCACCGTCCATTGTGGTATAGTCGTGGAGTCACCTGTTAAAATGCTCCCGTAAAATACGCTTATGTTCTATAAAAATGTAATAAAACATATTGTAATGGCTAACTCGATTACACAATTGAATAATCTCACAATATCTAAGGTGGTACATAAAATTTGGATAATAACTTATAGGTATGAAATTAGCATCAGTTAATTAAGAAGAGGCTCAAATATTGAAAAAATATATTAAATGTTACAGAGAGGATGTAGCCTCTAATATTTCGAATTATAACAACAAAATGTTTTCGTCCTTTGACTTTTTCAAAAACCCTGTAAATTAACCAAGTTGTTAGTTAGTATTAATACGTCTATTCTAGGATATATTATTGATGATGATGAACTTTATTATTATAAACTCAACTTCATATCCAATGACGGCAATGTTACTTAGTTTTACTTTAAAGCCAACATCTCTCGTATTTTTTGTTTCTGTGATCTATAAATATTTTTTTGAAATGAAACTTCTTTAAGAGCATGAGGATAAAATTTGATGCAATGCTTTTATGCTACTTCCTTTGAAGGTTAGGTAGTTTTAATATTTACATGTAACAAGGCATTTAATAATATAAATATAGCATAAAAATATTTCATAAACTCTCTTTTTTATTTCATAATTCTCTTTAATTTTAATAGATTATTTGTGTTAATTTTCGACACCTTTCATATTTTAATGACAATAAAATTCATTAAATTTCTAACATCTTCCTTTCAACCTCCCTATAAGTCGCGGAAATCTAGAGTTTAGAAATTGGATAAACATAAACAAAACTTAAAAATTTGTTTGCCAAAGAAGTTTCACTTCTGAGATGGGTACTTTTTACGCAAGCACTTTTAATTTTTTAAATTAATATTACGATGAAAGCTGGGTAAATCATAACTTTATAGAATGACTGGCTGTCTGTATGTTTTGACGGTACAGTTTCTAATACCATTATTAACGAAGTCGATTTATCAATTTAAACTATTCTAGTAATCACTTCAGTAAAAAAATAAAGATCGTCAAAATCAGTCGCCTCTTAATATAAGATATTTATTATTATTACTTTGTGTATAAATAAAGTGAACACAATCTCAATGGGCTCTTTCACTAATCTCGAGTATTCTGAAATTAATACCAAAAGGGGGATGAAATTTTAAAATTAAAAACACAGGGGCTTTTAGTACCTACCACTTTAGAAAGGAAGATAAAATGTTTTTAAATAAAGATGAGCTCGGTAGGGTTAAATATTTTTGATATTAGGATGTGGGTTTTAAATTTAATATGCATATATTGTCCAGAGATATAAGTGAAGGACTAAAAGGATTTTATTTCGTAGAAACTTTGAATTGAGTAAAACCTTTTTCAAATACAATCTTTATACATCTATCCAAGTTTGGCGGAAATAAAACAGATATAAAAACATATTTTTAAGAGTAGAGAATTGTTTTGTTACACATAGTATTTTGATTAATATTTCTGACATCTAAACTAATATTATAAAAAGGAAAAATTTGTGTTTTTGTATGTTTGTAATGTTTTCACATAAAAACTTCTGGACCGATTTCAAAAATGTTTCACCTTTAGAAACCTGTATTTTCGCTGAGCGACACAAGCTATATTAATTTCTCGAAAAATATAGGTATCCCTAATAAAAATGCATTAATGTAAACCAATGTGTGAAAAAATTGATCACAAAAATCTGTTATCGCGTGCGCTGGGAAAAATATTGATGATAGAAAAAAAAATGCCTTACAATAATATAGAACGTATTAATATCTTTAAAAAAATCCGCAATACCATATGTCCAGTTATGCCACTATAACTACTTTTTTTAGATTTTAAAAGTTAATAAAAGTGCAGACAATAATCAAATCATATTATTCATACGTATGTAGTTAATCCTTATCCTATTAAATATCTTATTAAAAACCTGTAAAATACTTTTTAATTTATTAAAATCCGATATTCCACTCAAAAGATATAACGAATTTTAAAATGTTAAAGTAAATAAAATTGTAGCGACCCTTATAACTGGGCCTGCGACTGGTGAGTTAGCTCATATTCCAAGTATACCAATGATACTCACCGATACACTGTTTTTATTTTTATCAAGTTAAAAATTACTGGAGCGATTTAAAAAATTCTTTCTTTTCCCACTTGATATCAAGAATTTTTCAATATCTGTAGAGTATTGTATTTACATCTATAAAACATGACGCGTGCAACTTCGTCTGCTTACTCTTAAACGAAGGAATTATACATAATGATCTCTCGGTTAAAATCGTTTGACTAATTTCTGAGTAAACTGCGGTCAAACACTATAACCAGAAATTTTTATACATAAACTTAAACAAAATGCAAATGTCTCTCTGTACGTATAAGGTACGTAGCAGCCCATTAACGTCCCACTGCTGGGCACAGGCCTCCTCGCTCATATGAGAGAGGGTTTTAAGAGCGTAGACCCACCACGCTGCTCCACTGCGGATTGGCAGGCATAGTACACAAGTGTAATCTTTATTCCTTCACTGTCATAGNTTTTGGTTAAAATCGTTTGACTAATTTCTGAGTAAACTGCGGTCAAACACTGTAACCAGAAAATTTTATACATAAACTTAAACAAAATGCAAATGTCTCTCTGTACGTATAAGGTACGTAGCAGCCCATTAACGTCCCACTGCTGGGCACAGACCTCCTCGCTCATATGAGAGAGGGTTTTTAGAGCGTAGACCCACCACGCTGCTCCACTGCTGTATATCGGAACAGAAAGACTCAAAACCATATAAGTGTACCAATAAAGAACTGCCTAGTTCTTAACATTTATAAAGCTAACTACAAATGACAAATATATATCAAATTCTTGCAAGTTGGTATTGTATTCCTTCATTTCTGGTCATTTTAACATTTCAAATCATCTTTCTTTAACTGGAAACTCTTAATGCATAATTAGGTAATATAAGGTTATTTGGAAGGTCGAGAAGATTATTTGGCAACTCCATGTATATCTTGTTTCATTTGAAGAGTTAACGGTCACTGTTTAGTTATTCATAAAACACAGAGCGTACTTTGAAAATTGGAGGAAATAAATATGGCTGAACCCGGAAAACGCCGGTGCTTACGAAGTTAAACGACGTTCAGCGCCTTATTACATCTCCACCATATTTTATGATGATGCTCTCATTAATCAAAATTTTACCGCACTATATCATTTTGGAGATATTATTATCCACAATGAAGTAAGATGTGCGTGTGTGATCATACTAACAAGTATCAATGTATTATATCGAAAAGAAATCGTTTAAGTCAAAGTATTTGTGTATATATCGCCGCTGGATAGTAAACATATACTAACTCGCAAGATATTGTTTTAGCAAAAGTTTAGGATAATGGCGCTAAAGTCAATGCGTTTGTTCATGCCGGTCGTGACCCTATCATGGACGCGACCCTGGACTCGGGCCCTGAGAACTCTAGGTCGAATCGGTCCCTGAGACAGCGGGAGGAGAAATTATATAAGAGATTCCACTTAGGGGTCGAACAGATGTGAATTGGGACACCTACCTGGAGTCCCGGGCGCCGATCTCCTCGTGCGGCGACGGACCTGTGGCAGGTGAATGTTCACGTGGGGGTGTATTTTGTAGGTGTGTATATGTTGTGGATGTGTATGTGACCTGCCAAGGCGTCGCGGAGAGCTGCTGTCGGCGATGCCGGTTTTCTTATCCACTCCAAGGCGGTCCCGTGCAACACCAGGCACAGAAATGTTCAAGAGTTGAGGCCACCATGTGGGCCGAATAACCTGTGGCAGCGTGGACCCGCCGCACTTCGTTTTATTAGCAAGAGGGGCTACCAGAGGGATCCGCTGGGATTTAGTGGGTATTCTGTAATCTGTGAGTCCCACACGCCCGAAAAGTCTTTTATCGGGATGCGTAAAGGCATTTCCCAGGGCAAAAAAAGATGGATCATTTATTACCTTGAAGCATTCCAGTCCATGTATTCCTCTTTAACACTTATGGATAAATATACTTGAAATTAAATGTAAGCTTCACTGTAATAAGGATGTAGTATTATTCATTGTTTTAATTATTTCGGTTGTTGTTTATGAGGCAATGAAAAAACGGGGTCTGGTGACTTCAAAGGGCAGTTAATTCTATTTTACTGGCAAACGTCACTGGGGTTGCTCGGGTTCGCAGGTAAGCTGCCGGCTACCTCTTGGGGGCGCCGCTATCATTCCATCTTTGTGGCCTTGCAAGGAACAAGCGAGTAGCGTTAAATTATTGTTTTTTTTATTTAAGTGAAACTTCTTTAGGCGCATGAGGGTAAAATTTTTACGGATGAAAAGAGTGATAAGCATCACGAAGATGTGCAGCGTTTTTATGGTAATTCGTATGAAGGTTATGTAGTTTTAATATATACAATTAACATGTGGCATTTTAATTTGCCACTCGACATCTCATTATTTAAATTACTATTTTTCATAAAATAAAAATATTTCATAAATTGTCACAAATTGAAATTAAAAAACAAAATTTAATTAACAATTTCCAATATTGATAAAAAACATTTTTATTTACAATTCGTCATTTGAAAATTAGTATTAATTTTCGACACTTTTAATGACAATTACTTATATATACACACATATATTACAATATTTATCGTATTCTAAACATTGCTTGTCATTAATTTATTCATTACAGTTGTATTATATCGACGTACGGGATAGTTAATGTTGAAGAAATAATTAGGTACATTGGCGTTTCGAAAAAGGATCCCGATGAGATAAGTATAACGTTATATTATAAATATAATCAGTCATATTTAAGAAACAAATAATAAAAAAATTCTATAATTCCGCTACCGCTCATATATTGTAGTTTATAAAAAAGATCCATTCCTGAGGAAATCATTTAAAGCTCTCCTTAGACATTTTTTTGTAAACGATTTTACCTTTTGAATTTCAGGTTTTGGGTATGCAATAAATAGCCGGGTTAAGGTTAATGATTATCGTTGTTTCCAACCAGTTTTGCCTTTGTATAAATGAAAATCTTATCTAAAAGTTAAAGTCAGATAATTTTCAACTACTATATTAAATTTTAAAATCAGTTAGCTTTAAACTAAAAATTGTTCATCTATCTATTGTACTCTAAAATATTATAAAACTGAAGAGTATGTTTGCTTAGAAGCGCTAATCTCAGAAACTACGGGTCTGATTTGTAAAGTTCCTTCTGTTTTAGATAGCCTATTTATCGATTAAGGCTATAAGATATATATAATCAGGTTAAAACCAATAGGGGCTGAGCATCAATGAAAAATGTCTCAAAATCGGGGTTCTCTTCCATTTGATAACTTCCCCTGCATATGCGGCGTAAACGATTAAAATTTTGCCAAAATCAGGTATGGAAGACTCTAAATATATAATAGAATATGTTTATATATAAACTTATTTAAGGTATTTTGGACTGGCCAGATCTATTATCTCAAATAAACATAACGGCTCCCGCAAAACACTAATGAAACGCAACATTTTTCAATGCAGTTGTCCAAAACTAATCTAGGTCATCATCCCCAAGATTCCCAAGCTGTCTTTAAATCAAAACTGTTGTCGTTAACTAGCTTGTGTTTTTTGTTAATTTATGTTTACTGTATGTAATTATATGTTTATTTAACATTTTTTTAACTATTATAACTTTGTTGCTAAAGTTTTGTCCTTGTAGTTCTCAGTTTTAAGTAAGGTACCATTATTATGGTATTAGTTATTTTATCAATGTATATTTTGTTGGTGTTCAATAACAGAAAAAATAACAACTCTATCCACATTAAAAGTTCTAAAAAAGTCCGGGACAGCGTCTAGGTTTTAAGGTTGTTCTAAAATAAATAATTATTTGCGTAATCGTTTTATAAACACGATGTAAATCATTAAAACTATGTGGGTGACAATGCGAGGAACAGCTAGTAAGTATATAACCGCCTTAATAGTGTGGAGGCTTAGCAGCTCCTGTAATTTTGCAAGTACCTGCTTCACTTGCTCAAGTCCCAGGTTTTATTCCCCAAGACCATTATTTCGACAAAAGAGGCCACGAGCGAGCGAGGAAGAGTGATGTAGATGCTCCGTCTTGCCGCGAAACCTCAGTCGGATTCATCCGTGGCACCAGGGAAGAAGGCACTAATCGATATTAAGTTTTCTATTAAGATTTTCGCAATATTTGCCCAAAGTTGGTAAGTTGGCGTTGTAATCTATCCCCGTGCCTCGGAGAGTACGTTAAGCCGTCGGTCCCGCGCCTGATCTCTCTCCAGTCGTGTCGGGTTGCCGTCATTATGAGAATGAAGGAATAGAGAGTGCACTTGTGTACTATGCCTTCCAACCCGCAATGGAGCAGCGTTATGGGGATATGCTTTAAACCTCTTCCTCGTAAGAGTGAGGAGGCCTGTACCCTACAATTAATGGGCTGCTACTTACATTTTCCAAAGAAAAAAAAGGATCTATTCCCAACAGATAAATAAAAAAATGATATTATTTAATTTAAGTGGGTCGGGACTGATTGGAGGATGCGGTCGCTGCAAGTTACCATACTAAAACCATGAGAAAAATTTGCCGGCATGACTTTAAATTACTCATCTTACTAGATTACCCCGTTACAATCAATAAAACCGTGTCTATTGTTATATATTTACGAATATTTTTTACGCTAAAATATTTGGTAATTACAACGCCGAAAATCACTAAGAATTTTAAACACTTTATGAAAGGGTCTATTTATTTTGTTGTTTCATTAAAGATCTTTTCCTTTAAGGGTCGTACGAAACGGCTATCAAAGTTAATTAAGTATATTTTGAAGTGTTAATTTGAATCCTTTATTTTCTCTTTTAACGTAGGAAACGTCTTGACCTTGAGCTTGTTTGAATCGGAAATTTTAATAAGAAGCTTATTTCTTATCAAAACAGCTTTGAAAATTTAGGTTTTGCAAACACTGTGGTACCTAACACAGTAAAATAATATATATTTTATAATCCCAATGTAATTAATGTACATAAAATAAATTACATCATTAATTTAATGTTAGCGTATGATAATTGTATGCTATTAATTATAATTTTAAGGTCTAAGTTCAATGGATCAATAGAACAAATAGAATTATAAGTAACACGAACAGAGTAGTTGTAGTCGACAAGCTTGGCTAGCAGAAACCCTGGGTTCAAGAAATTACTTTGCCAAAATTATCTTGGCTTCTAACTGTCGACCCTGGCTAGATACCACCCTACAAGCAAAGACACACCGCCAAGCAAAAAGTTCCAGTACGGTGAAGTATAGAAACTAAAAGAGGTAAATCACCTCTTTTAGTCAAATATCTTAAATCTTAAATAATCAAAACATAACTCCATAATATCTTTCTTAAGAAAAAAAATCATAAGCACCAAAATTGTGGAGAATGTAATTCCAAACAACTTTCTGATCAACAAATTAATTGAAAATAAGCGAATTTTTGACTTAATAAAAATCACTCCCTTATTGGAAACTATTTAGAAAAATAAAGATGCTAGTAAAAAATTGGTAAAGACCAATATGGTAGGAAATTTAATTCAAAATAACTTTGCTTATTACCATTTTTTGTTACATTGAAAATAAGTGAGATATTGAATAAATAAAAAATCACCCTTAAATCCAAGATGGTGGACGACGCAACAAGGTGCGGTTCCCGAAAGCCAAGAGTCTGTGACCCCTTCCGACGTTTCCCGAGGAAAAAATAAATAAATTATAACAAAAATCCTGTGAAAAGGAATAAAAAAGTGGGTACGATCTCATTAAAAAAATCGAATTTGAATGTAGTTATTTTAAAACTGCAAAAGTGACTAAGAAATATATAGACAATTATAGAAATTATAAGTTTTTGACATCGCATTTAAAGAAGTAGTGTCCAAAAGAAGCACCAATACAATTTTACTTACTTAGGATTAAAGAAACAAAGATATTTGAATGTCACCGTAACTCACAATAAATAAATTATAATTAATTGTCGGTTTCGTAACTTTTTGTTAATTTGAAAATTATTCTTTTAATAAAGTTTGCGCACTTTAAATGTAATTCGAAATCCTTATTCGATTGAAATATTTTCTTCTTAGCTGCCTAAATATTGATATATGTTTTTTCAATATTGGCAGCTAACCTACCTGTTAAAGTTCCAAAGGTTTCAACGCGTTGTAGCACAATCACACACACACACACAAATAAAAAAACTATATCAACCTCCGTAAGAAACGTTAAACGTCAAATCTAGGGTATTATATCCTAACAAAAACCTCGTTTTCAAGTAGTACGTGTTCGTATAAAAGATAAGAACATTTCCTACGTTAGCGTAGAATTCTAATATATGAAAGTGCTGACACTTTTTGCACTACTTCTTGCGCTTTCGAGAAGCATGTGTGGATCTTTAAAAGAAAATAAATCCTATCTCACGTTCCAATGTCTCTTATAATGGTGATAAAAATGAGACGTTTCGCAATATATTTCAAAGTTTTACTGATTAAAATGATAAACATATATAAATGGTGATTAATTTTTAATTCTTTTCCATACTTTCTCACCTTCCCTATATATAAGTAAGTAAGTAGCAGCCCATTAACGTCCCACTGCTGGGCACAGGCCTCCTCACTCCGGGGAGCGNAAGTGCTGACACTTTTTGCACTACTTCTTGCGCTTTCGAGAAGCATGTGTGGATCTTTAAAAGAAAATAAATCCTATCTCACGTTCCAATGTCTCTTATAATAGTGATAAAAATGAGACGTTTCGCAATATATTTAAAAGTTTTACTGATTAAAATGATAAACATATATAAATGGTGATTAATTTTCAATTTTTTTTCCATACTTTCTCACCTTCCCTATCTTGTTTAAATTTTTACTAGTTATTTATTATCTTCAAATACATTTTCTCAAACTTGGTTGGAGCTAGATGTTAAAGTAGTTGTTTCAAATAATTATTACGATAAAAGTTCGTGCTAGATAGCATACGAATTGACTTTTTTTTATTACTTGTTTACTTGTCCTATTATATAATACTGTATTTTGTATACGCAAGCCAAGTATTTAAAATTATTGAACAGCATTAAAAAGACAGGCATCAATCACCTTAAAAAAATCTAGTTTAAATGCAGTTATGTTAAAGCTACAAAAGTGACTAAGAAATATATAGACAATTATAGAAATTGTAGGTCCTTGAAATCACATTTAAAGAAGTCCAAAGGAAGCAGTAATGCAATTTTTAACTTAATTTTAAAGAAACAAAGAAATTTGAGTGTCACCATAACTCACAATAAAAAAATTAAAAATTATTTGTCGGTTTCATAACTTTTTGTTAATTTGAAAATTATTCTTTTAATAAAGTTTGCGCTCTTTCTTCGTTTTGAGCTTCTTACTAGGTCAAAGTGCTGTATTGTTCATACAGAAGTAATGTATAATAAAGTCTTGAATATCTTAAAGCTGATAACAGTTTTATATATATATTTATAAGAAAATTCTATAAAGTATCTGTCTGACATGAGGAACTTCGCGAAAGAACAAATTTAATTACAATAAAAAGCTTATAGTTTGACAACCTAAAAGGATATGTATAAGAAAAGATAAAAGAGACCAGATATTTCCTAATATAAAAGTATAAAATTTCATCAAAATCGTTTCCAGAAGAAGATGCATTTCATTAATTCATGTCGAAAGTGCTAAAAGAAACGTTTATCTATTGCATATCAAATGCTTAAATGTCCTGGGTTTGACCTAACCTCTCAACAATAAAAAGATGCTTTAGCTCCTATTAAAACCTTTTACTTCATAATAAAAGGTAGCCTATTTCTTTTCTCAAGGTCTAGTCTATGTCTATACTAAATTTCATCAACATCGGTTCAGTGGTTTAGGCATGAAAGTGTAGTAGAGGTAGCTACTTATAATATTAGCAACCCAGCTTAGCTTCGTACGTATTTCAAATGAGCTATGTTGTTTTATACATATAATCGTATTTAAGGAATTGGACAGCTTTTTTCAATACTAATGCTCTGTATATTGGTGAAGAGCGCGTTAAAATCAGTTAAGTAGTTTTTGATTTGAACGGATAGACACAGCGGAGTATTTTGTTTTTATAACATGCAAGATTAGTAGAAAAGTGAGGCTTAATCAAAGAAACATCATCCTATGGAATTATTTCACAGAGAAATCTCGGTTTAATTGGAAAAGTTGCACACTCTGTAACAGTGTAACGTGAATAGAACCTACCAAAAGTGAATTTTAGGGCCATTGGTATTATCGTTAAATATAATATCCCGTTATGAGGGTAACCCTTGGGCCTTTTCCATTTATACTGACCTGATGTAGTGAGTTTGTCTGAGCTTTGCTCTACCACTTCCTTAAGTCGGAGTCTCTAAGCTAGCGATTAAACAATTTAATAACACACTACAAAATTATACTGTAATACAACTAAGACTTGGAATTTATTTAGTTACTTTGCTGTAAGGAAATAATTACACATTTCGGAGAAAGATAGGCTTTCATTATATTAATAATCTATATACACATTTAAAAAAGTGTAACGTGTGTAGTGGTCTACAGGTATATCGATAGAAAAAAATTAAATTAAAAGTGTGTGCGTACAAAAGTGAAACTTCTTTGGCAAACTAATTTTTAAGCCTTGTTTTTATTTATACAATTCTAAAACTTTAGAGTGCCGAGGCTTAGAGGGTTTTTTTGTGAATATTAGAAATTATTGATTAATTTTGTTTTTGAAATTAAAATTTAGGAAAGAGAATTTACGAAATATTTTTGTTTTATATTTTATGAAAAATAGAACATTAAACTATTAAAAGACGATTGGCAAATTAAAATGCCACATGTTATTTGTACATATTAAAACTACCTAAACTTCAAACGAATTAGTATAAAAACGCTGCACATGTTCGTGACGTTAATCATGGGTTTCATCCGTAAAAATTTTACCCTCATGCGCCTAAAGAAGTTTTACTTCAAAAGGTTTTTGTTGTAATTATTGAACTATGATGTATGTGTCATAATATGTTTATATAAGTGATGTGAATATAAATGAAAACCCTTGGGGTAAGTTTTAATTTTTAAGATATGAGCCTATAAATATAAGACAGACTATTCTCACTATGTCGAGGTTTAGTGCAACATGACGGTACAACAGAGTCTCAATTTAATGAACAAAATATAACATTGTAAAGTTTAACTAATAGCAAACATGAAGTCCATAACATTCGGTAGTCTTTCCCAGCTGTGTTTTATCGGTAGCAAACAACAACTTAATAAAATTGATTTGATTTCACTACCACCTATTATGTTAAATGGCGTTAGGTTGAAATTCAGCATCACGGTCAAAAACCTGGGTATAATCCTGGCTAGAACTTTGTCCTAGTCTCCATATATCACGCACATCAGTCTTAAGATCTTCGCGGTACTTGGGAAACTAAAACGGTGAAAAAATTTCCTACCCATCAAAACCAAAATTACCATAGCCAACTGCCTTTTATTACCTATACTTAATTATGCAGATACTTGCTACCTGGACTTACCACTATTTCTCCTTAACAAATTGGAGCGTCTGCAAAATCTAGTCATACGATTTATCTATGGGTTGCGAAGATTTGGCCACATCACCCAATATCGCCTGCAGCTGAAATGGTTGACGGTAAAAGATAGACGTAACTTTCATGCTCTATGGCTCTATACTATACTTTTTCTCCCCAACAATCCTGTATATCTTAAAAACCGCTTCTCCTTCCTCGGCCACGACTCCTCTTATCCTTCTAGTCTTCGGTCGCGCAGTGATAATAAGTTATACACTCCTTTCTGTCTTTCCCGTATATATTTCGAAACATACACAGCGAAAGGCGTAAAACTCTGGAACGGTCTTCCATATACAATCAGACATTCAGCTTCTTTGGGAATTTTTAATAGTCGTTTGAAGGCTCGTTATCTCTTATCATCACTAGAGGATCATGCATAATATGTATTAATATTAATGTATGTATATAAATTTATAAATTATATTTATATTATTTAAGTATAATACTTGAAGTGTTAAGGCTGCCAATGCACATTAATGTTAATAAATGTTTTTTTTTTTTTTGTATAATATGTTAGACTTAGTTTTTGTGTATTAAAGTATGTTGTTGTTGTCTTTTATGAAGATTTAAGTCTCAAGAGACACTTTAGCGTCAAACGACCTGCGGGGCAAGCTACACAAAAAAGTCCGGGCGGGACGGGTGCAGGTGACGGTACTTACCGTTAAAAAAACACGGGCAAAGTACGGGGGCCAATAAATTGCGGCCGGATAAACTAAGGGATAATAAATTTTTGTATTATTATTTAAGGTTCTGTTTCCGTCTATCTAATGGCCTCAAGTAATATAACTTTATCTAAAAATTTAGGGTCAGTATTGCCGCTTGTTTCGTAACCTCAATCTAACGCTCCCTGAGGGCATGAAGTATGTAGGTCTAAGGTATGGTTATCGCAGGATTATATCAAATTGTAAGCAATTCTAAGGAATTTTGTGCGCGGCCGAGTCTATGGTAAGTGGTTTAGTTATTTTAGTTTCTTGTGCTGGATATAAAGAACTTTCTTTTATGTCCAGCTCTTTTAGTTAACGAAAGGTTAACTTTACAATTATCCACAGCAGTAATATATATAATAATAATCTTTATTTTATTAATAAAAAAAAAAAAATGGCGTGCGCACGAAGTACATTTATCAAACTTCTTTGGCAAATTAAATTTCAAGTCTTGTTTATATTTGTACAAATCTAAATCTTTAGATTTCCGAGACATAGAGGGTGGGAAAAAAGAAGATATGTTAGGTATTTAATGAATTTAATCAAAATATAAATAAAAATAATCTTTATTCAAGTTGAATCAAAAAGCTCTTATAAATCGTCAGTAGTCTGTCCTTTGGTACCAAATCTATCACCAATTCGGAAAGTAGAGTTTGCTGAGAAGAACCCGGCTAGAAACCTAATGGTTACTCTTTTAAAGATAGTTTTGTAGGTCACGAGGTGTAATATAATACTTCTGTGAGCAAATGGAAAGCCATTGTCATTAAAATATAAAATGTATTGAAAATTAATACAAATACGTTATTGAAATCTCAAATGACGAATTATAAAAAAAATGACAAGAGTATTATTGCCAATACTATAAATTATTAATTAAATTTTGTTTTTGAATTTAAAATTTAGAAAAGAGAACTTATGAAATAATTTTATTTTATATGTTATAAAAATTGTATTTAAATTATTAAATGACGTGTGGCAAATTAAAATGCCACGTGTTATTTGTAAATATTAAAACAACCTAACCTTCAAACCAATTAGCACAAAAAACGCTGCACATTTTCCTAAAAAATTTACCCTCATGCGCCTAAAGAAGTTTCACTTCAAAAATCTAATTTAATAGTATATCTAGTACAATTTTAAAAGCCTATATTTATGAGGTAATTTATAGAGCTTTATAAAAATCCGCACATGCTGCCAATGCAGTCGGGGCTCTTCAGGTTCTGCTAAAATATACATTGTTAAATGAAACACAATATACAAGGCTAATCCTAAATAAAATATACATTGTAAATGAAACACAATATACACCGAGAAACCGAAATATAATATATATAGTCAAACGAAATATAACATAATCTATTAAACCGAAATACAACAAACACTGTCAAAAATTGAATGTAATAATTACTGCTTTACTTAGTTATAAGATGCTTTGTTAAACCGAAATATAATAGTCAACGAAATACAAAAAGCTAAACTGAAATATAATATATACTGTAAACATAATATTAACTGTTGGACCTAGCTTAAAATTATAATATAATATACAGTATGAAATTTATGACAATAATTACTATTGAACAGAATTATAAAAGACCTCGTCAATAACATATAATATATAAAGTTAAAATTAATTAATTGTTAAACCGAAACATAATATAACTTGTGAATTCTAAAAGTAAAATGCATTGTAGAACCAGCCATATTATTAGAGATAGATATAAGATAAAGATAGATACACAGAAGAAACTCGTGTACATAAACATCAAATATAAATAAACTACAACGGAAGATTAGAATAAATTCAGACTAGCATCTCTAACTAAACAAGATATACTGTTAAGATAGCGCAAAATTGCACAATAAATGATATATTAAAACAAACAATTGTGAAAGGTCTCCGACCACCATGTTGGGGGAAAAGCAGCAAAATAATAATAATAAAAAAATATTAATAAAGTGACCCGCATATTCGTTCCCTTTATATTTATATTATAAAATTGTATATTTATATATCATCACTTGACTTTGGATATAATGAAATCTGTAAATGACGGAAAAGCGCATTTCCAGTAACTGCGCGGCTTATACGAAGTTGAAGAATTTGCATTTCAAAGGGCCTGAATTTTATTTCAAGTTATCCGTATCTTTTGCAGGAAATAAAAAAACTCTGTTTTAATAGATAACAGATATAAAGCTATTCAAATTTATTTAAAAATGGTTGTACGTCTTTTTGAAGATCGTAAATTATATTAACTGTTCATTATCGCTCAAGCAATACATTTTGAACCTTACCTCGCTGGCGCAGAGTTGCGTGTACTCGTTTTGCGAGCAGTAGCACCGTGTTCGATCCTCGGTAGGGCGAATTCAGGAAAGTGTATTTTCTAATTCGTCTGAGTGTGGACTGGTGGGAAGACTACGGCGGTGGCTATTTGCCACCCTATCATCAAAGACATACCGCCATTCACCATCAGATGTGATCATAGTCAAGCGATAACCTGTCAGCAATAATACAAAATGTCAAAAGTGAAACTTCTTTGGCAAAATAATTTTTAAGTCTTGTTTATATTTATACAGATCTAAAACTTTAGATTCCCGAGACTTAGAGAGAGAGAAAAATGAAGATATGTAAGGATATTAATGAATTTAATTGCTATTGAATTGTAAAGTGTCGAATTATAATACAAATTATTTATTGAAATCGCAAATGACGAAACGTAAATAAAAATGCCACGTGTTTTTTGTCAATATTAGAAATTTTTAATAAAATTTTATTTTTGAATTTAAAATTTAAAAAAGAGAATTAATAAAAATAGTTTTATTTTATATTTTATGAAAAATAGTATATTAAATGACTGGCAAATTAAAATGTCACGTGTTATTTGTAAATATTAAAACTACATAACCTTTAAACGAATTAGCATAAAAATCGCTCCACATCTTTGTGACGCTAATCAGGCGATTCATCCTCATCACGATTTTACCCTCATGCGCTTATAGAAGTTTCACTTCAAAACAAAATGCAATTCACAAATTCATGAATGTTGCAATAATAAAAATTCTGGACGGAAATAGGAATTTAAATCAATAGATTCTATCGATATTGATTTTATACGTATTAAACTTAATTAGTTTAAAAAATGTAGTCAGAAGATTGACTTGTAATTTTTCATTGCAACTCGATAAAATCAACGATAAATGTTGTAATTTTACGATTTTTTAATGCCTAAGTCTTGTATTTAAATAAGTTTAAAACAATATGTCTATAGCTGATAATAATATAGTTCTCTTTGTACTTAATATATGTGAAAGATGGGTGTGAATGTAAGGGTTGTATATCTCTATAAGTATATTTCGGCTTTGAATAAAAAATATTTAAGGTTTTGAATGTATTCATATTTAATTTTCTAGAAATAGTAACTCAGAAAGTACCGCGATTTGTGTGTGCCACACCTGAAAGAAGAAGAAGAAGATTAGTGCGAGGCTAACGAAAAATAAGGAAACTATAAGGAGCTACATCTGTTACTAGATTATCATATTAAACTGACAAATAAGACATCAACCCAACGTTAATCTTTTAGCTATTTAAAATAATAGTGACTGCTACAAAAAATTTTAATAACAAAAATACTTACAAAAAATCTTTGTACTTGAATTCAGTAGCTCACAGAAGCAATATATTACACACTAGCCGACTCGACAGACTTCGTTCTGTCAAAAAGATTTAGAATGTGGCAGATTTCAGTCTTACGAATGATTTTCAAAATGAAATTACAGCAGTCCTAAATATCTATAGTTCTTACATTTTGTAACTATTCAATTGATTTTGATCTTTGTGCAGCGGGAATAAAGTGCAAATTGCCTCCTTGACGTGAGAATCACACCTACATTGCTAAGACAACAGTGAGTACTTGTAATTTATTATGAACTGTATTGAATAACAATAAAGGTCAAATTGACTCTACAATTTTGTTTGTATAGGAAAGATAAATGGGCTGTTTGAGGGGTTTTCCCCTGCAATTATTCAAATTTTTCACCCCGTAAAAAACATCCTTTGACTTCAACGAATATTTTAAAAAAATAATTGTCAAAATTGACCCAGGCATTGTTGAGTTATGTGCTTGCCAAAACATTTTGAGATTCATTTTTATATTATAGTTTGTAACATACAGAGCTATCTTTAAAAGAGTAACCGTCGAGTTTCTTGCCGTATTCTTCTCAGCGGGTTCAACTTTCAGAACCGATGGTAGATGTGTTACCAACGGAGACATACTACTGACGAATCAAGAGTGCTTTTTGAGCTTAGTTGAAAAAAGAATATTGTGATTTTGATGCAACCAATGCGAGATATAAGCCAAATAAAACTTCTTATATTTATATAGTAAGTTCATTTTTATACGATAATTGGGAATATTTTGTGTGGAAAAAAAATAATAAACACCGTGCGTTTACACGTTCATGGAATTGTAGGAGTTTAATAAAACTTCGTTGAAAATGAACAATTATTTTATTTATGCGTAATGTATGTTCTTATCTTATACATTCTTTACAATTATTAACAATCCGTGAGCTTACATCACATGTAATAGGTTACAATAACAATGATTATTTACAATGTTTGTGCATATAACGATTAATATACAGTTCCTAACAAAAATACGAGAGAAATTTACATTCATTATTCTATAACGTAATGTAATCTAAAAAGTTTCTAGACAGACATAAAAGAGAATATAGTGTAATAATAACAACATATTGTTATATATCAAATATAAAAAAAATAAGCACTTGTGTTTTTATTAATAAAAATATATTTAAATTTTAGTCCAGTTTTACAAGTACAACTAAATGTGTAAAATATAAATTGTTTCCACCTATATCCGTTATAGACTTTGAAATGATCAAAATGATGTGCCCCAAACTGGTTTTATTAAAGGTAATAATGTTAATATGTTTTTAGATCCCTAGACTGACTGACTGACTACATAAACTTGAAAAATATTCACAATTGAATTGAAATTTAGTGAACCACTATAGACGGCCACTAAATACTGATTTCTCCAACGTGATCAAAAACTACGAGGGTAACACCGTGGGGAATGGCTAGTTTTATATAAAATGTAATTTAATCATAGTACAAAATGAAGACGTTTCCAATGAACGAATTTTAACGTAGTTTCCACGAAGAGATAGAGGAAAATTTTCATTTATAATACATATATACGACAGAAAGGCTGAAAAATTAAAAGATTTGTAATGGGATGTCGTAACAAACATATTTTTGTGAGCTTAAATCGCAAAGGCTGGCTAAACATTACGAGACAGCAAATTAATCTGCTATGAAATTGTATATCCTAAATGATCGAGGAAAGAGACTGTTGTTGTTTACTCTTGATGATAACTCACAGAAACCATTTTAATTTTTACATAATACAAAAAAATATGTCATACTAACCGACCTTTTTTGTACTAAACCGAATTATTGTTTACCCAATTAAGTTCATTACAAATGTTGCATATTTCATGGAGATCAAAACTGCCCCAAATAACATTTCACTAATATGGAGGTCTTAGAAGATATTAGAAATTTAAAAGCGGAGCTACAGCGAATGGGGGACCGTACGTTTTATCCCGGTTGGCTACATTTTAATGTGCCCAGACGCGGTTGTGTGGATCAGTTAGTTATTAATAAAATGTTATAATTAAGCAAAAGATTTTTGATGCCCTTCTACTAATCACAGACATTGAAAGGACATAAATTCAAGAAATATGGTAATTGGTGCTCTGCACGCCTCTATGAACAGCCAGACTGGCTGTGCATGGAGGAGTGTTGGTGCCAATATTTATGTATGGCAGTGAAAGTTGGGTTTGGCAGAAGAAGCATAAAAGTAAAATAAATGCGGTAGAGATGAGAGTGTTGAGAAGTAAGAGTGGATTGGAACTGAGTCACAAAGAACGTTGTGGTAAAAAAGTAGATTTAGTGACTAGATACTAAATTGAAATCGAAATCAGGGGGTACACATCTTTGTCTATTTGTCCGATAGCCATAGTATGGTACACGGGTATGCGATCCCGGCTCCCCGAGCTATTACTGAATCTTCTCAGTCTTCCGAGTCAGTAATATCCTACTACCTTATATTTTCCTTTCTCTTCCTTACAAAGTTCCTATCTTTTTGACCCGTTCCCCCCTTTTATTCCATTTTCCTACCCACTTCCTGCCAGTCCAAGGTGTACCGTGCCGAGGGACTCATGGCTAGGGGCATTTGCCTAGTCGCAAGCGGTGGCCCTGGGACCGGGCGAACCCAGAAATAGGCTAGCCTTATTCTGGCATGCGGGGCTCTGCCAGAATGGACCTATGTTCCCTTGCTACTCGTGGGAACGCAATGGTGATATTATTACATTCCAAAAATGGCGGCGATGAGATTCGCAATCCATCACGTCACGTTCCTAATGGGGGCGAAAAGCGGGCTACCGAGAGCCGCTTTGCTACTTTGAATGTAAGAGGAGGAATGAATGAAAAGATTGATGAAGTATGCCAGATGATGCATGATAGGTGCATAGATGTACTCTGCGTGAATGAGACAAAGAGGAAAGGATGTGATACCACGAAACATAGCCCTTACACAGCTTACTGGTCTGGTGTAAGCAGTGATAAGAGAGGCTGTCAGGGAGTTGGTATCATACTTTCCGAAAGAATGGATGATTGTGTGAAAGAAGTGAAATACGTGAGTCCTAGACTCATCTGGATCAGGCTAAAAGTTGGACTTACTCGGATCTTTGTCTTGGGTGCTTATGCTCCGACGGATCTGGGCACCAGAAAGTCCAATAAAGCCCAAAAAGAAATAGATGAGTATTGGGAAAGTGTGAGTGATACGTTGAATGAATGTGAACCGAATGAGCGAATAATTATGTTAGGAGATTTTAATGGATGGGTAGGTGTGAAACGTGATGGATATGAAAGGACTCTTGGTATGTTTGGTGACAAACGGGTGAATGAAAATGGACGAAGTTTGCTTGGAATATGTGTGGAACATAGTCTTTTTGTGGCAAACACTATGTTTGAGCACAAGGGGATTCATGTGTATACAAGGGAAGAAGGGAATGCTAGAAGTATGATTGATTTTGTAATTGTGGACGAAAAACTGAAGAAGAAAGTTCTAGATGCTCGAGTATACCGCGGGGTCGACATCGATACTGA